>JAACJT020000007.1:4476136-4488821 GCA_009936485.2 Gymnarchus niloticus
CATCTTCATTATTTGTCCTTCTAAGGAACAATCAGGATTGATTTCTTTTAATATAGATTGGTTTGATCTCTTTGCCGTTTGTGTCATGCCACATGCTAAAGTACATTACTTCCCATCCAAAGAAACGCACCTTTCTCACGCAGGTGTATCGCTTATGGTAACTGATGTATCCTGCACCGTGAAACGACATAATTGGGTTGGGTTTGGCTCGACTCAAATATGGGTCCGAATAAAAATCCGCCCCCCCCTTGCCTGACCTAAAGGTGACACCTTCTAAAACGCTAGTGAAAGCTTCCACACTTTTTGTAACTTTCCACATCAGTAAGTAGCTTCCAAAGACGTGTATCAATAGACCGTTCAGCTAGTCAGAAGAGGGACCACTTTGTCATTTTTGATGTGTCTTCCTGTGAGGTCTCTACTAGTCTGGTGCTTAGAGAAACTTAGACCTCGCGTTTGACGGGGATCGTGACGCCTCATTAACATGCAGAGACACATCATTTGTCCTTGTTGTGAATGCACGTTTATGCCGACCGGTGTTGTCTAAAGGCAGAGTGACAGGCGTCGGACGTTTGTTACCGTGGTGACACACGTTTATTCGGCTGTAGTACGGTTTGTCCTCCTCTGAAACAGTTTTACACAGAGCCCTGGAGTTTGGGTTCTGCTGGTGTCGTCAGTCCCCACCAGGTGGGAGAGCTTATGCAGACCCACCCCAGCCCTTTCTTTGTTCTGACTAACACACACACACACACACACTTGGCTTGGGAGCCTCAGAGGCAAGTGGGGGCACATGTAGGACAGAACCACTCGTGGGGTGGATGGACTAGAAAAGCCAGCCCAGTCAGGCACAGGCGGTTGTTGATCCTCATGCAAATCTTGAGTTTTGGTTGGACGTCCAACAGCTAGGCAATGGCTCTGAGTTTGCGGGATGACAGCCGTGTTTGTTTGTTTTGATAGTTCTTTTTCCCAAGTTAATTCCATCACAGCTGTTTGCAATACGCAGTTCAATACTGTACTTGTCTGAGTCACATCGAAGAGTTTCTTGTTTTTGCAATCGACTGGCAGAGGAGAGAGAACTCCCCCATCAATGTGTCCTCCGCTTTAGCCCAGGACCAGGATGGTCATCATGATGTCTCTATTTGTCGTAAAATTTTATTCTGTTTTACAGACATCTGTCAGTGAATGCAGAAATCGGATTGTTTATTTTATTTTAGTTTGTTTACTGAGCTGTACAGGTTAAGCTTCTTATTACATAAAACTAGAACAATCTTCTCATCATCAAAAGCCTCTATTTCATACTTATGTCTAAATCAAAGTACCTCAGACTGAGGCTGTCTCTTGAGCTGAAATGCTCCTCAGTATTCCGCTTCAGCGTCTTCTGAAATCTCAAGGTGTGTCGCGTGTCTTCACTGTTTACGTCTGATGGCAGAAAATTGGCTGCGATGGCATCATCGGATCTTCCGCCAAAGAGGACCGCTGCGGTGTGTGCAATGGTGACGGCACGTCCTGCAAGATAGTCAAGGGTGACTTCAACCACACCAAAGGAATGGGTGAGTCAAATTCTGCGGAGCTGGCTTGGCTTGTGGGCGGGGTATGGCTAAAGGATGAGACCTCCA
Organism: Gymnarchus niloticus; assembly: GCA_009936485.2. NCBI lineage: Eukaryota > Metazoa > Chordata > Actinopteri > Osteoglossiformes > Gymnarchidae > Gymnarchus > Gymnarchus niloticus. The sequence continues at coordinate 4,477,750 of JAACJT020000007.1, forward strand.
TGTGCGCAGATTCCTATGCGGCAGTGTAGGAATTGTGGGTCATCGACACACGTGGTGTCTCAATCTTTTCCATGAAGAGCCAAGGGCTAGGAAAGGGAGCCATTAAAGAAATGCCCATGCTGAATTGTCCTTAGCCTGGACTTCCTGTAGGCTGCTGTGGGCTGTTGCAGATGGAACTTCTGTTTTCTCCGTGTAGCAGCCAGCTCCAGGTTGGTAGGGGGGCATGGTGAACTGATGCAGGAGAAAATCCAGCGATGCTAGTGTGGCTTGTAGACACGTCGGCCATGTCGAATGCCTGAGTAGTGGGCAGGGAGCCTTCGGACTTTAAAGATGCAAGGCGAAACAGTAGTCAGTATGTTGGCTGACGAAAGAAAAAAATGAGCTGGGGGGCAAGACTGCGGGTCAAGGGGGACAGGCGTCTGCAAGATAGAAAAGTTCAGAGGAGCTCCCCCTGGTGTTATGGGCCAGTAAAGGGGATTTATTCATGTATGCCAATTGACCTTTGACTTCAAGCATGTAAGTCTGGAACCAACCAAGATGCTATGGTGACACACTGGGAATCGGGACCAGCTCCTTCTGGTAGCTTCAGATGCAGCCATATTTCATAGATTGCTTTTGACCTAGCTACACTTATCTGGTATTAATTGCAAGATTATCTGCCTTCATGCAGTTTCAGTAGGGTTCCTGAAACTGGTAACAGGTCTTGGTAAAACCTTCCTTGAGCACCGATGGCGTGTAGATTTGAAGTCAGATTAGTCATTCGCTGACCATAGCCGTTACTTGGCCATGTGATCTGCTTGACTTGATGGAAGTTAATGACCTGGAAATGAGAGGCTGTGTTCCTCTGTAGGCTCAGTGCCTCCACATCTCTAGGTTCTCTCGAACAACACAGGCTTCACCTACCGTGTGTCTGGTGTGTACAGGATTTTTTTTCTGCATCTGTGGTGTCAGATTTTGAGAAAACGTCACAATAAAGATAAACCCTAGCAGTAAATGAATAGTAGTAATAATAATTGCTGGGATATTCTGACAAAATGTCGTGTCACCTCCCTGTTTCTGTCGCGTTAAAGGGCCCGAAGTTTGTTTTGTAGCAGTTGTTTGTTTTTCCAAGTTTTTTTGGGGTGGGGTCATCAAACCAGGGTGTGTGTGTTTGTTTGTGTGTGTGGGAGGGAGAGAGAGATGGAGCGTCTGTGTAAGACACCGTGACCTCGACTGAACTCTTTCATTTTTCCATTTCCCAGTCACCAGTAGCCTTTGTAAGAAGGTTTCTACGTGTGTGATGTCAAAGCCCAGGGCCGTTCCCAAGTGTTTCTCATGTAAGATACCTTCTCGTGGACGAGTGTCTGCTGGACCGGCTGGAGACTGAGTGCCCAGCACCAGCCCCGTTGGGTCCTCCTGGGAAGAGGAGAGCAGCAGTTATGCAGCGTTTCTGAAAAAAGTGCCGTTACATAACCGCTCGGCATCCGACTCATGGCAAACGCTTTGTTAGGATAGGCCGGGAGGTGTTGGAGAGCCTCCAGGTACATCGCAAATCACAACAGCTGGATGTCTGACTGTCTCGCTTGATAACTGTGTGGAATTTTTTTTTTTTTTTTTTTTTTTTTTTTTTTTAGTTTTCCAGGCTTCCTCATCATTGTGGAATATTCCTAATTCAAATAAACTTGGCTACTTTTCGCTCCTAAGACCGTTTTATTTACAAAGTCTCCACGTTCACCGTGCAGCAGTCTTTTGGAGATGCCCTAGTCCTCTGAGACTCTTTCCCCAGGAGGACCCATTCGAGAATGCTGGGTGTCAATCTTGTGCTTAACAAACATACTCATGGAGATGATGCATCTGATCAGCAAGGCCCTGCAATGGTAGAATTCTTCACAGACATTAACTACCTTCAGTACTTTTTCTTACTATCTGGGCTACATGACGGGGGCCGGCACCATAAGGTGTCAATTTGCTTTATCCGAAGATGGCACAATCGGGACTTTTCTTGTATCTGAGTCCATCAGACTTGGGTGTTTCGTCCAATGGGACAGTACCTCGTTGTCCTGTTAGCTTTTCAAAGGATTCTAACTAACTGGTGTTAATATCATGGATGTCTTGGTGTTGGGTGCTTCTTAACAGTTTGGGTTTGTGACGTGGTGTCCTTTGTTTAACTGGTAACCGCTTGGTAGGGGGTCTTCAGCAGAACAAACTGGTTTGGAAGAGGAAAAAAGCTGGTGTTACTGGAAATGCTGGGCAGTAAAGATGAGGAAAGCAGCTTGTGGATGTGGATCTATGAATTGTGCCACATATACTGATGTTCTGCATATTTTCAAATAATCTTCTGTATGGAGCTGTGGAAATTCACCTGATCAGGAACCACAGAAGAGACAAAATATACAGAATATCGATATGTTTAAAGGTCAGGAATGACGGTTAAATTATAGGTACGTGTAAATAATAAGGAAATGTATATTCACCTCAATATGTCCCATTTCTCAAAATACAGGCTGATATAAAGTGTTCTTGTCTCTGTGGTTGTATTATGTAGTGCTTGTCAGCTTTGCTGAACCAAAGTATGACTGCTTGTCTAAGGTCAAACTGCATTGCGCCTGTGCCCTTGTAGCCGTCTTTCCAATGCTCTTCTCCTTCAGAAGCTTGTCTGTCTTGTACATTAGGCCAGTGTTTTGGTCTAAAAAGTCTGCTCCCTGCTCTAATCTTTTTAAAATGGCTGTTTGAGAGTCTAATTTTGCAGCACTCCACATTTTGTAGACTTAGCTGCTCTGAGAAGTGCAAATGCACAAAATTTGATGCATACAGATGTTGTTCATACTTTTTCCATGTTAAGAACGACTGAGCGAGAAGGGAAGGTTTGGCGGAGCTAATGGAGACTGGCAGGTCATTTTGGTTTCCATCGATAGCCCATTCAGAATACGACAGACAAACGGTACCATCTAAGTCTCAAGCAGCACCTTTGCCCAGATTTGCTTGTTGGAGTTTTTCAGAATTGAATGGTGCACCTCCATGAGGGAGTAGTGAATGTCTGAGCTTGCTTCGCATCATCCTTACTGCCCAAGTGTTCTCCAGGAAATGGGCTTGGGTGGAGTTGGAGGTGGGGGTACGTGGTTGGTCTGGGTTTAATCAGAGCTCTTGAAGGATCTCAGCTGTCACACCTAGCGCTTCAGGTAAGCCCCCCTTTTAGAGTGAAACATTAATTATGGGGGTTTCTCGTGTTGTGGGGGGGCAGGCAATTACTGCTGTCTGTGCCTCTTCCTCACCCCTGCAGTCCCACACGCAGTCCTGACACCCCTCAGCATATCCACCAGCAGGTGGTGGTCTAAACGTTAGTCAACCATCACTCTTCCATCTCTGGTTGCCCTTGTCAAGGTCCCCTCCCCTCATAATAACATCCCCCAAAAACCTGAATAAATTAGAGGCTTGACCCCCGGAACGGAAAGGCAGTCAGCGATAATACTGGCTGACAGAATTCCTTTAGTTTCAGCTGAAGGTAGAAACCAAAGCTCTGATTAGCCCTAACCCCACCACATGCCGCCACGTGAGGCCGGTTACGCTGCTCTCCGCTGCGTCATGCTGTCTCCTGTCACCGCAGGTTACATCGAGGCAGCCGTCATCCCGGCCGGCGCACGGAGGATCAAAGTCGTGGAGGACAAACCATCCCACAGCTTTCTGGGTAATATATTCTCAGACTTTCCAGCGAGGTGCGTTTTGCGGTTCTACTCAGCACGTCCCTTTTAAATGGGGGAGGCAAGGTGATTCAGTGGCCGGGTCGGTCAGTGGAAGAGCAGTGGAACATGTCCATCAAGATATGACATGATGCGCATGGTCTTACCACGAGCAGTGAGGTAAACCAGAAAAGTGAAGTAATGACTTTCCATAGGTGGCGCTAAGGAGATTTACTGGTCAGTATTTTTTTTTTTTTTTTTTTCTTTCTTTTATTAAATGAACGTGAATGAAGTAAGATTTGGATATTTATATTAGAAAACAATCACTGAACATTAAGAAACTGCATTGCTTTGAAATGAGCATTTTTTGACAATCATAATTAAGAGTCTTGGTCATGTTATTCCGTGTCCGCTCTAGTAATCAAAGATAGCCAACATTTTTCATCGTGCTATGCCATGCTGTGCTCACTCTTAACTGTTGGAGCTTCCGGCCCTTGTAATAACGCTGACTGACAAAGACAGACTGACACACAGAAAGACAGACTGACTGACTGACTGACACACAGAAAGACAGACTGACTGACTGACAGAGAGAGGGAGGCAAATGGACATGCGCACAGACAGATCACAGGACGTCCAACTGGGGGAAAATAAAAAAAAAAAGCATGATATTAAAAAGAAGTGTTGCATTGTCTGACATAAAATTTGGAAAGTTTGTAGTTTTCATCCAATTTTATGTCACCCCACATAAATTGTAATCATTTTGGATGTAATTGTCATAGTATTGTGACTGGCATTCTCTGGGATCACAGATCATGTTAATCTGCAGTATTTATACGGCAAAAAAGACACTTGATGTAAATTAAAGCCCTGCAGTCGTGCTGTAGTATGCTGAGAAACGGTAGGTAGAATTAATTTGGTATTAATCTAATGACATCTTTTATATCGAATAATATTATTTATAGGGTAAAACACACACACACACACACACACACACACACACACACACACACACACACACACACACACACTCTGAGTTGTGTAGCTTGACTGCGAAGTACTCAGACGTAAGTTGCCTTGGTATGGCCATCTTCCTCAAACTTTGTTCATCGCGAAACATTACACAGCTTCTCAGGTCTTCCTTGTCTACAGGTCATTGCTGTTGGGTCTTGGGATGATGAAGCAGCCTGTTGTACCCAGGCTCTCTGTGTGGGATGGGAGAGGTGACTAACTGAGGTGAAGCACCATCCTGTGGTTATCCGAGAACCAAAAACTTTTAATTGTGTTATAGTTGTCACAAGGTGATGGATTAAAGTCTTTTTCGTTACAAATCGGAGGTTATACTGCATAATTGTGCTGTGATGCTCAAACGCATTTCTATTGCTTTGTGCTGTTTTTTCCGAATACCTAATTCTGTTTAGTGTTCGAGGTATAAATTACAGTTAATTTTACCCACAATCAAATACTTAATGGCAGAACTGAATTGAATGTTTTATACTGTACCACAGTCCTGGATGTGTCAATCATGTGTGAATCATGCAAATTCAAACGTGGTTAAGGTTCAGCTGGGATTGTCTGAAGTCGCATTATGCAAATGCAGTCATTAAGCCCCAGCCGTGTCCCTCGTCATCTCTCGATGCACACTACGCTGATTCGAAAAGTCCATTTAACATCTCGTAACGAGAACGCAGCGTCGTCGCTCAAACGGTGAGAGCTGTAGAGGTGTCTCCGGCCTCCTGTGACAACGTTCCGTGCCTCTCTCTGGTAGCTATAAACTTGGTGGCTTTTGAAATCTTGGCGTCCTGAACATAATCCACTTCCTGCCGCACCAGAAGCCGCTCACACTGCCCTTTAAGACTCTCAGAACTGAATAAATAGGCCGTGGTTCTTGGCAGGATACTATTAGGCAGTCCTATCTGGCAGAAGCTGGCCGATTTGTCCAGCAAACAGATTATTTACTGAGTATCACGTATAGGAGATGAAGGATGGGGGAAAATATTGCTTCTCATAAATGTCTCTAAGCTTGGAAGGACGTAATCGGACAGGGAACCAGATATGGAAGGTGTCTCTTTCATACTCTGTTTTTCTGGGAATCTCTGCTGACTTAAAGGTGTGTTTTTTTTTTTTTTTGTTTTTTTTTTGTTTTTCGGTCTGAAAGTATTTCTAATAAAGAACAGTCCTGTCAACATTTAGTGCAGGGTCATCGTAATACAGAAAGAACATATATTTAAAGTTTGATTCATTCTTTTTGAGTTTCTTAATCAAAGGGCTACCGGGGAAGCAGGGTGCCAGGAATGGTTTAAGAGGCTTTAATTTGCACAAGTGTATCTGGAGGACTCCAAGTATGGTGCAGGACGAATGGGTGGACGGGACCAGGCAGATGCACGATGCAGGGAGGGGTGGCAGGCTGTTCCTTTCGGAAGAAGTGTCTGGGCTTTACGATATGCAGACACAATGTTACCTTTTCTGCCATGTGGGTTTTTTTGTTTTTTTTTTTTGTTTTTTTTTAAAAAATGTTTTGCAGCAATCGCAAACACAACGAGCCCCCCCGCCATAAAACACGACCCTTTTGAATGCAGGGCAGCGGTAAATGAAAGCAGACATGACTGCGTTTAAATAAGTGATTCATTTATTAATGTGGGCAAGACATCTACTGGATGTTCCTCATCCTTGGAGATTTGTGGTGCTTAACTATAGCCCATACTCGTAAAAGAAAACTGTAGTTGAATCACTTATTGGATCATGCTCAGACTCACTTTTACACTTACTACGTCAGTGGAGCTGAGACTAATTTGTCCCAGGTGGTCACTTGTTATGTGATTTTAAGTAGGGAACACTGCATTACGTAATTTAGTGTAGTTGTGGAATAGTCTGACAAGCACGTTGTTGAAATGGCCATGCTCATCATGTTTGATGCTGTCTTTGTGAGTCACGCAAGTCTTCAGACATTGTTAGCCTGATGACTACTCGCTAATGACACTTTGCTCTGTTGTCAGCCTGATAGGCTACCCGCTTGAGGCGCTCCGCTATGCCGTCGGCCTGATAGGCTACCCGCTTGAGGCGCTCCGCTATGCTGTTAAGCATTAAGAAAGGCCTGTCTGTGGATGAAAGCAGAGGTAATCTCTGCAAGGTGTTTGTATTTAGGCAGTACTGCTGACAGTTGCTAGGTACTCAAGTACACCCCACCCACCAGTGCTATGACGTTTTTTTTGTTTTTTCCAAGTAACTTAATTTTTGCTCAGTTATGCAATTGAATATTTCAGTTCGAGTAATTTGCTTCGCACAAGGGTGCAACAGTAGGGCCTCTCTTGAACCAGCACCCCATGGGGTTAGCACATTCTTGACTGCCCGTTGGTCATTTGGCTTTCTGTGTGTATGTATGCACATGTGTGTCATACCATGTTTATATTGTGTTGTGAGAACAAAATGTCCCCAGGAAGTAATGAAAACCAGACATTTTTACCTTGTGGGGACATTCGTTGTGTTCTCAGAAGAGGAAAAAATAAATCTGTGAATGCAATCAAAATGCCAAAAGAGCCAGAAGTCTTGTATTTTGTTGGGTTCTGTATGGTTAAGGTTTGGACTGGGTAAGGGTTGGGGTTGTCACAGTTAGGATTAGGGTTAGGCCAACGGAAATAAATGGAAGGTCTCCACAAGGTAGGAATACAAATGTATGTGTGTGGATGTATGAAGATGAAAATACCTTCAAATTGTGCCTTAGGATTTAATTTTTTGTCTTAGATGTTATGGTGCTATATGATGTTTATACAAACCACAAATTAGGTATATAAAATAATTAAATATTTGTGTGTAGTTGTAATAAATTAAATCATATCTGGTATAGCCATTATTTTTTTTTACAGTGTGTTGAGTGACAGTACCATGACATTTTCTGTAACTCTCAATAAGATGCTGGTTGACGGAGCAGGGAAACTTCCGAAACGCTCTAGCGTCCCCAGTAACTGCGCCGTAAACCTTAAGATCTCACTTTCTGGAATGTTGCAGCTCTAAGAGACTCCAGCAAGCGGTCCATCAATAACGACTGGAAGATCGAGTTGCCTGGGGAGTTCGAACTGGCCGGGACCACCGTGCGTTACGTGAGGCGGGGGCTCTGGGAGAAGATGTCCGCCAAGGGACCCACAAAGATGCCCCTGCACCTGATGGTAAAGTCGTTAGCCTTGGCCAATCTCTCCTCTTTCTTATTTCTGTCCCCGTGAGATGATCTATTCTTTCATAGGCCCTGTTTTGTACAGGAACGTTTTTCCGTTCTTTGTAGGGACAATCTAACCGTGTTAAGCGTGTGTGGCTGTGTGTGGGGACAGAACTCTTAACTACATCAAGGGAGGTGTAACACCAATCTCAAATTTAAAAAAAACATTTGTAGGAGAGTTACAGTGTGATGAATATAGGAGTGTGATGGAGTTGCTCGTACGTGACGAGCCAACTGCGTAGCGTTACATGACTGGTTAGGCTGAATATTGGGAACAGACCATTTCTTTTCTAGCAGGATGAAAACGTGGAGACAGAATTGCTTTATATGGTGCTAATGAAGGTTTGAACTAGACCGGTCGTCTTGTTTTTGCGTGGCTCTGCTTTAACAATACCAAAAACAAATCGAAGTTAACAAAGAAGTCAGGCATACCACGTAAGGACTTGAGTATGTCATGTTTGTCTGTAGCTGGATGTAGCAGTCAAATCTGCACAGCTACCTTTAGTCTTATGTCTTTTGTTTTACTCAGTCCTGAAGGATATTTAAACGGGACGTGATTTTCCACAATTAATGACATGACCGTGTTCTTCAATAAAGCCCAAAAACCACTTAAACTCAAACAATTGCTCTTTTTCTCATTTGTTGCAGCCTAATTACCTACAGGTCGATAAGATGTTTTGAATCTGGGTGTGTGTTGATGTGTCAGGTTGTGTTCTGCATTGTGTGACGGGCGTCGTGTTCCATTAGCCTGATGAAGACGTGCAATGGTTCGATAGAGACTGGAGTGATGAGGGGAGAAGTTGAGGGCCCAGCCATCAAGTCACCCTCCAGATTGTACGGGGGGTGGGACTCTGTTCAAGACCTTCATGCTTCGTAATGATACAATACACTGGGGAAGCTAGGTTCTCTTCAGGTGTCACTTTTCGTCTTTGTTTTTCACCTTGGCTCTGTTTTGTCCTGTTTACATAAGTGTGAATGCAATTTGTTTTGTGTGTTTCTTTCATTACCGTGTGAATGCCTGAACACATTTCAAGGTGAATGACTAAAATGTCCCCTTCACTGCTAGTGGTCACGTGAGCCTGATGAAAGCATGTACCCTTTAGGAACAAGTATATTTATGCTTGTGAGAAGTTAAATGGCTTCTTCAAGCTTGGATTCATTTGTGCCCCTCTAATAAATAAATAAATACTCATCAGGACTCAGACTAATTGGTACTAATAAATCATTTGGTTGTTTAAATGTAGACCTTAATCATCAGATGGTCTGCAATTACAGTAGATCTAATACTGTTATTTTGAGTACGCCATTGGTAAAAACTGAGAAATGGTTCCACTTTGATCTTAAATCAGTATGAATGCAACTTCCTTCACAAATAATCCAGAAATATCACAGTGTGTCAAATTATCCTAGTAATTAACTCAACAGCCCAGTTGAGCACAATTAATTAGAAGGGCAGAACGGAGATACACCGGTTCCCGCAGACGGTGGCTGAGAACCTACAAATTTTTCATCAAAAGCTAACGTTGTAAGCCATCATGGATTGAGACTGCTGTGCCCCTGAAAATTCGCCTTTAAACCGCAGTAGATGCTGTGGAACGTTCTGGACTTGAATGTTCTTTTGTAGTCTCTGTGCAAATTTAACTGATTCTCAGTTTATTAATGCTGGGTGATCAGTGGCTCCTTTCTAAGTCACGTCTGTAGTCTCGGTCTCACATCTCTCATAGACCTCATGTTTCCACCTCAGGTACTGCTCTTCCACGACCAGACGTACGGCATCCACTACGAGTACACCGTGTCCCTGAACCAGACACTGGAGGTGGACGGCCCACCGACAGCAGAGCCTCCACCCCTCTACATCTGGACTCACAGCAGCTGGGACGACTGCAGCGTGCAGTGTGGGGGAGGTTGGTCTGTGGGCACGGGGGGGGTGGTCCAGAGAGCCTTGGCTGTCACACCAACCTTGGCATGAGGCAAGACGGCAAGACTCCAGTAGTTTTAGAAAGACAGGCATACATGTTCCTCAATGAATTAGGTCAGCATTGCTGTATGATCAGTCCTCCTGCTCAGATGAAAGCTATTGTCGACCTGCACTGTAAAAACAGCCCTGCACTGTAAAAACAGCCCTGTGCTTTAAACACGGCCCGTTGTAATGCTGTTTCTACTTCATGCTCTGCAGTATACGATGTTTTTGGAACAGCGGGTAAAAGCACAAGCTACCACATTATCATTATCGGAATATTCAACTAGCTGGCCCGGATTGAGAGGCTCTGCGACCTCAGCCTATGGCCTAATTCCGATGCTGGAAGGAATTAAGCCTGGAAAACACCTTCCGTACCCTGCCGAGTTTTCATTACCTTTCATTAACGGGTTAACCCAGTTCACGCAGTACATTTTGGAAGGTTGTGTAAGGGAACTAGTCTGGGGAATGTCTGCTGAGGGTGGATCTGCTCCTGACCGATGTAGAGAGTGATTTTCCGTGCCAGCGATGCTTTCAGAATTCCACTTACTCATGGCGGCTGCTCTCTCTGCTTAGCCTTAATGTGCAATCAGAGCAGGACCCACGTACTTGGCTTCCACGTGGCAGCTTTACCGAGTGCCGTTTATGCACTGGCTAATTTCACTCCTGCTTTTATTGCGGCGAGGTGGTTAATTAAAATTTGGCCTATAAAATCGATCTTTGCATGTTGTTTGCATTAAGTCTCATTGCAGTCTAACTGAATCATGCTGATGCAAATTTGATGTTGGACTTAATTTCTTTGGATGGAGCTTTGGTAGGATTCAGAAGTCCCGGCCAAGACATTCATGGGTGTGACAGAGTTTGTGGCTCTGTAACCCCCTCCAGCGTTAAGACAGCTGTACTGACTGCATGCACATGTGTGGAGCCGCTTGCTACTCTTTGAAGCTGCTTGGTTTCACGTTTCTCACATTCGGGCCAAAATATTGCAGTTGATGACTTTGTGATGATGACAGATTCATTATATATTATATATTTTAAACATCCTATGAAATTCTTCTGAATTCTTTGTTTTTGGTAAACATCACGTGCTGTAAATGTTTGGAATGCTTTTGATAAGCTATAGGTTATTCAGTTGCTAATTTCAACAATCGCATTATAGAACGCTGTAAATGTGCTTTTTTTTTTTTTTTTTTTTTTTTTTTTTTTTTTTTTTTTTTTTTTTTTTTTTTTTTTTTTTTTTTTTTTTTTT
>JAACJT020000007.1:4488921-4499529 GCA_009936485.2 Gymnarchus niloticus
GTACTGTAAGGTGATGACATAAATTAAATGTATGTTTCTAATCAAAGTTGTGCCTCGATCCCGATGTCACAGTAATGTGATGATTTTTTTTTTTTTTTTTTTTTTTTTTTTTTTTTGTTCAGGAAAAATGTGAGTTATTACTTTTTAAATATTAAAACTTAACAGATGCATGAGACTCCAAAGACTGAGGCAGATGAATGGGAAAAGGACTGAAATGTAAATGGGAGGGGGGGGGAGAGAAGAGGCTTGTGTGTTGGGGTGTGTATGTGTGTGAATTTATATCTGCAGCTTTTAATGCCTGCCTTCGTGACGGCCGTTCATTCCCATGAATATATTTGGATGTGCAGAGGAGCCCAGTTCACAGCGTGCTGGCATAGCTGTCACTGAGCATGAACCTGTCCTCATACATAATCCTGCTGCCTGAAAGAGTAGCAAAGCGTGCAGGGATTCTCGGCCGTGCATCCCATAATGTGCCCCCACGCCCACCCCCCTTCAGAACACAGTGATGTGTGGAGTTCAGTCAAAGTGAAACCTGAAATGGATTTACAGCTGGGCAAAGCACTTGGTTCTGTGTGGTTGGCCCAAGATGACCTCACAGAGGTCGGTGAAGAAACACCCCAGCCTGAGGGAAGTCTGGAATTTTATTTTGTGTTTGTGTTTTTCTTCCCAGTATTTGTGGAAGTACGCTCTGTTCTCTGCCCTCTACCCTGAACTCCTCATTACCCAAGAAGTCTTCAAATAGCTGAAGTGAGCTGAAGCTCCTCTTTCTGTTCTCCCGCCCTTCTTCCTCTCGTTTTCTTGCGACTGAAAGCAAAGTGAGAAAGAAAACCCAGGTACGAGGTTTGGATGGGACTCAGTGGGCGGGACTTCTGTGGATGTGGCTCTGCGGGCGGTGTCCTGTTGGCTGGGGGCTTTGGGGCCTGCAGTCCAGGTTTGCTTTCTGCTGTTTAGTGTTTATGAGGAGCGATGTGGTGTGTAGCTCATTGGGTGAAGGCGCATTAGGGGCAGAACTACACCGTTCTGTGTCACACCTAAGGCCTTCGTTAGATTTATTCCACACTGAGGACTGTTGCCATTGCACCAAAAAAGAAGTAAAATATTGCATTGCGAACTAAAATCGAGCACATTGGGAGAGAGTTTGGTTAGCGGCACCATTGCCGTCGTGACCTGATGCTACTCTGAGCCTGGGGGGTTTTAATCTGGCCTGTGTCAACGAGCAAAGTGAATCACTAAATTGAAGCCCACCTTACTCCATTGTTTGGCAATAATACCTTGAAAAGAGATCAGTTTGCCAAGGTTTGTGTCAACGTTTTTTTTTTTTACTGTAGATGCAACAGTAAAGTTTTGCCTTTGGTTTATAACCAGATTTTCTCTCTCATTTTCTCTTTTTGGTAACCTTGGTGTTAATTTTTCGATCACTGAGATCTTATCCCAGTAGGCACACGGCATGGTGTGGGTACGCCCCAGACAGGATGCCAGTCTGTCGCAGGGCGCACGCACAGAGTAACACAACAAATCACACACCATGGCCAACATTGATTCACCAAGTCTTCCAGGAAGAGATCTGGTGTCAGCTGTCAGACTTTTACACCAACTGGGGGAGGGACATGCAAAGTCAGTCCAGACGGAGGCAGAGATTAAAAGTCACAGTGCCAACGGTGTGAGGTGATGGTATGGCACCCTTCATGAAACGTGGCAGTGTGTCGTGGGCATGTAGCGGTTGAACATCCTTCGCTATTCACGTCGATGTGTGTGTGTTGGGGGCTTTTTCACGTCACCGTTTGGTACTCTGCTCGTAGACCAGGGGCTACTCGGTGTTCCTTTAAGCGATGACCAAAGTGTCACGCTGTCACCTCTGCCCCACCTACATGTCTTCCACATCCTCCTGTGACTAAGCCCTTCCACGTCATGTCGCTGTTTCCAAGTCGACCTGCCTGCCGAGTCGTCTGATCAATCACCATACCATGCGTTGCTTCCCAGGGGCCAACTACGCCTTACCGCAGTATCATTCCCAACCAGATCCGTCACACATCCGTGGCAGACGAGGCTTCGTCACGCCATCTGGCGAAATTCATCATGGCCTGAAACCGGTTACCGGCTCCACGTGGCACGAATGACCCTTCCGGCTTTTGAGCGGGGAAAACGGCGTGCTGACAGGGTCTGGAACTCGACGGGGTGTTCCGGCTTGTTGCGGTGGGTCCTGCTCTGGGAAGGAGTTCGACTTGTGATTCAATTCAATGGATGACAAGGAGCTGGGACCGTTAATCTTGGACAAAGAAGCCGTGAATGCTGTCGTTAACTCTAGTTGTGCCGTGCCAGGCCCGGTGTTGTGGTAAAGTGGAGACACAGCCATTGGACCGTTAGCCATGTGATTGCTGTGCCGCTGTCTGCAATTTTGACCGTTTCCTGAAATGCTGTACTCAGGCCTGTTTAATGACACCACACCATCTTTACGCTCAAGGCTGAGGACGACCTCGCCTGAAAAACCACGGAAAAACGTTAATCTGAGGAGGCTAAAGCAGACCTGGTTTCCGTTTCCTGACTCCAGCACCATTTGGCCGTGGTTTTCTCTGCTCGCACCCATAGACCCGACGGTGGCTCGTTGGTCTCTGCAAGGCCGGTGTACGGCTGCTTATGTAGAGGTGTATGGTTGGACTGGGAGAGCTGAGCAGGACGCCAGCGGGTAGAGATGCCTGGAGGCTCCGCCTTCGCATGGAGTGTTAGATCGGTTCTCCATGGAGACGCCTCCGCTATGCATTTCAGGTACGCGATCTGAGACTGTGGGGGGAGGGGGGCATTTTATCGTGTTTTCCTCTTTGGTTAAAGTCTTAGATCTGTGTTTATGTTTCATGGACGTGTTCACATGAGTGCGTGCCGGTCAACTTGCCACATCCAAACTTAACTTTACATCCCACTTTGGGTGGGATTTCCATGCGCTATGCGATCATACGTTAATGAACCCGCCTCTCGTCAGGTATTTAACTGGCTTGAGTCAAGGTGACCTGGTGATTGACAGCCTAGTTTTTCTGCTCCAGTCAGCATTTGCTGCCACTCTTAGCCGCACGGTTCCAGATGAATTCGGTCACTGGGCCCAATTCCAGTGCCACAGAGGGAAGGATGGGTGAAAAGTGTCATAGTGAATTGACTACAAAATAAACACACGCTGTGTTTATTATGGGTTGGCATCTGAAATGGAGGTTGAACAGAGCAGAGAATTTTGGAGAGTGTAACGAGCACTGTGCCCTGAGTGGGCCAGAGAAGGTCTTGCTGGGATGGCACTAGTTAAGGTGTCATGGACACCCTCCTTCTCTGATCGGGCTGCAGAGCCGATGGTGGAGTCTCTGTGGTCATTCCAAGTCTTCTGGCACTTTACCCAGACCTCTGTACAAGCCGAGTGTTAGCGTGGTCCGAAAGGGCTTGCATGTTGCGACAAGGGCGAGGTGTAATTCCGGAGCTTTCCACGAGCCTGACAACAGCTCGTGACGTGTGGTAAGGTCACTCCAATGCCACGTTAGCCATCTGGAGAGCTGGACTCTATAGTGGATTTCTGAAGAGCGGCATTGGGATAGAGGATAATGAGGACGCAGAACCAAGATTACATTTACAGCAGTGCTTCAGATGTCAAGAACCACACACACACCAAGGAACCGCGGTGTCCTCTCATCCAACATTCTGAGTTTGTTAGCGAATGCTAGCCAGCTGGGAACTGTTGTGGATGTATATCCACTGGCTCAGGGTCAAGGGGGCTTGATTTTATTTCCTAGAAATATTGCTGGTCATTCACAGCGCCCCGTGGCTTTAACGCTATGGCTGACATCTGTTAGAGTGGGATTTTGTGTCAGAGGAACGTGAAGAGCTGTGTGGAGCGTGGTAACAACGAGTCAAGGAACCACTGAGACAAGCAGGAGATTCCATCACTTCAGGCTGCTCTCTGTTCATTGCAGACTGTGTAATAGCTCTCATCTCAGAAATGATTTGTCTCCAAGCACTCTATCGTCGCGTCGCTGGCTGACCAGCTTAAGTTTCTACGTTCAAGCTCTGTTAAAAGGCTTGTCCTGGAAGTGTAACTGTTTTCATGAGGAACGATGAAGCGACCATTAGCCACTGAAGTGCAAGGTGCTCACTGCTGGTTCATGAGGAGAACATTCCAGAAGGTTGTATTGATTGAACTCCAGAGTCTTATGAAAACCGTAGTCTACGTGCTGGACGTTCACAGACCAGGTGAGGGTAGCAAGGTCCTCGCCTGTCTGTGAAACAGCATCACGTTTGAAGACTGGCCCACTTCCCCAAACGCCTGGCTGATGGTCCCCCTGGTTCTTCATGCACTGGAGAATCCTCTGGCACCTGCTTCTATTTCTTCCTTGTTGAGGATCTACCTCAGCTGCTGTTGTTACCTTAGAAATGCCACAGTGCCCTGGTTGGCAGCCCTGAGGTGGAGAAAGGACTATGGGTTAGGGTGGAGGCGCTATGGAGGCCAACAAAGGCGGGGGCATCTCCTTGGCCAGAGAGCCGTCTCTCTCGGTGATTAATATGCCTTCAATGCCCCAGGATACCTTCCCAAAATTAGACAGTGCTGTACAGTGTGATATTCCCCCTTAGCATTAAAGGTTCTGTCAGTGACTGACTCTCCATAACATCCACATCTTCACCTGGTGGGCCAGCCAACCACCACGGCTCTCAGAGCCGAACCCCCCCTGCCCTCGCTCGTGGCCTTTTGATGTGTAGATGGATGAGGGAGGTGGAGAGCACAGGGGCCTGACTTATATAGCAGCAGGGGGCTGTAGCACACTGGAGAACCCATTTCGAGATTCAGGCGTCTGTTCCAGCCCCTTTCATCATGATGTGGACTCACTTCTTCATTCAAATGAGTTCTGTAGAATCTGCTTCCGATGCCCCGGCAGGTCGAGAGGCGCAAGCCACACGGCCTCCCTGCAGGAACACTCTGCCCTTCATGTCCAGGAAACGTCAGCCACGCCTCCCGCTGTATGTTCAGCCCACCCCCTTGCTCGGCCCGCTGACATCCAGCTGGCATCTTTCAGTGAGCCAAAATGGGTCCAAGTTGCCCTTCAGCTGCAGAGGGGCTGAGGTGCTTCCTGTAATGCGATCTTTGGCTCTGGTCCCCAAACATCCACTAACTGACTGCCTATGTTGGTATGGGTCTCGACCCGTGCATGTCTGCGGAGAAGGCAGGATGCGTGCACCTCACTCAGTCACAGGCGCTTGTCTCTCTCAGTCCTCATGGTAAAGCAAGAGGAGAACGGGGACACGTCCATTAGTTCTGCCTCTGATGTACCACCGATGGCCCGCTTTGGTTTCATCTGACTCTGTGTGATGATTACAGGGATTCAATTTGGCGTCGTGGTTAAGGTGGGAAATCAACTGCTTGTGACCATTACCACATTAAGGCAGCGGTCTGTGTTCTCATCTTCTTCTTCCTAAAGTGTCTGTTACAAATGGCCTCTCTTCGTCTTCCTTTGCGTGGTTCTGAGCTCTTGAGGTGCCGAATGTATCACCAGGATATTTACTCTTTATACAGAGCTTTCATACTCCTGTCAGGTTTCACCAGATTTTAAGACACATTGGGTGTGGATTTTACGTAAGGTCGACCTGGGTCGGAGGGTCTCGGGTATGATATTCCTCAGTAGGACCTCAAATGCTTTGAAAGCGACCCTCTGTCTCGTGCCTGGCTCGTACCTTATTAATCGGTGTATCGAAATGAAATTGCAGGTGCGTGAGGGAGAACACTTGTCCATCCTGATCATCATCATCCTCTTTCAGCTGCTTCCATCAGGGGTCACCACAACAGATCAACCTTCTCCATCTCCTCCTGTCCTCCGCATCCCGCTCTGTCACACCCACTAACTGCATGTCCTCTCTCACCACATCCATAAACCTCCTCTTTGGCCTTCCTCTTGCCTGGCAGCTCCATCCTCAGCATCCTTCTCCCAATATACCCAGCATCTCTCCTCTGCACATGTCCAAACCAACGCAATCTTACCTCTCTGCCTTTGTCTCCAAATCTTCCAACCTGAGCTGACCCTCTAATATACTCAATCCTGCCCGTCCTCGTCACCCTCAATGTCAATCTTAACATCTACTTGTCCATCCTGATGATTCATCTATATTGCGGCCCCCCCGTGACCCTTCAGTCCCTTAAATGAGCGTCCCTCTCGTGCACTAAAGATCTCAGACCTGCCGCGGGTGAGGCAACTGCTCCGACTCTAATTTAACTGAAGAAAGATGCAGCGTAGCTTTAAAACGCAAAAAGATTGCAATGTAATTTCATTTTAAAAGGCTCATTATTTTTTACACATCTTGAAAAGACGACAGATTTGTTAGGACTTCAACCTGTGCCCTCCGTAATAAGAACGCAATTAAACCAGATCTGTTATCTGTTCCAGTCATGACGTTTACATATTTTGTTGTCTGTTGTGGCTGAAGAAATGTGTTTTGTGTCATTTAGACCACATAAACACGCAAACACACACCCGTTCGTATTGGATCGGTCTCATTAATGAGCCGTATCCCTGCAGACGACGCAGTGAGTCTGTGACAGGCCGATGTCTGGGGGTAATGCTGCTTCGGTCTGCTTGCTTTTCATACGCTGGTACGTTTGCAGTGTGCAAAGCTCTGTTTGTCTGACGCTCCATTGCTACTGAATCAATTATGCGGTCAATTAGAAAATATTTAGCCCCATCTGAGGAATCTCACGTCATACTGAAACCCTAGGCAATATTTAACAGACAATTATCTTGTAATTATTGCATATGCCACGACCCTCACCGGGAGATGCAGTGCGAATATGACAATGAATTATTGCGCATTGATTAATGAATATAACATCTACCCTATAAAAAGTGTTGGATTACACTGGATTTCATTGGATTGAAAGACTGCTTTTGAAAAGGTTCGGGGATAGATGCGCCCCAATCTCCCAGTCTTAACTTTGTTCCTTTAATAAAAAGGTCAAACTCATACAAGACCACGGCATGTTTCTTCACTACGCACGTGTGACCAGCCCTAACTGCGCCACCTAGTGGAGCGTTCATGTAACTGCCTGTGACCGTGTGACACTTCGAGTTGGCAAATACACCTGAACTGTACAACAAGGTCCTTTTTAAGCATTTTTCTTTTTTATTGTGGTGAATCTGAGAGAATGGCCTCCTCCAGGATAGAATAACAAATAATCATGTCAACGGTAAACACACACCAGATAGACAGAAGCCAAAGTATTTGCTAACCAACACTTTTGCCTTGCATGCATATTTAATCATACCACAGGGAATGTGAAGAGTCGTGTTTCTAAGAACTGATCACATAAATCACCTTTTAGCCTTCTCTACATGACGAATTTCAGTTTGTCGAGTTAATGTCTACTCTGTCAGTAAAAAGGCGTACTGAAATATCTTTCGTTTAATCGAGAATTGGGTTTGATGACATTAAATAGGCTCTATTTAAATAAAATATCTTTCGCTTACCGTCTGATGGCAGAATAAATCATTTAGTAAAATTTAAAAACAGCATCAGCATGAATTACACCAAATGTCATTATGTTGAGATCAGACACGTACATGAGCTGAAAATCAAAATGGATGTGTTTCAGTGATATTGATTGCTTTAATAAATATGACTATATATGGAATTTAATAAAGAGGATCTATTGCTTATTTTAAAATGAATCGTCATGTCATATGACATTGTCATCAATTACTGATCAATACGTGATATAGACTATCCAGAGATCTCCCTAAAATGATCTGTCCTTATTTCAGTATCATCAGCATCACACTTAAATGTTTCAGAAGGAAGTCGTTTCTGCTCCGTTATAAGTAACTTGTGTTTGAAAAGCCTCAGGCTTCTCTCGACAGGTTTAATTTGTCCATACAGGTTTCCATTACGAGAGATGGAGAAGGTTGATCTGCCGTGGCGACTCCTGATGGGAGCAGCCGAAAGTGAATGATGATGATGTTTCCATTATGAACTTTTACAGTGATTTTGGCATGTTTTCTACTGAATTTCAATGAAGGCGCATTCATGTAAAGGGTGTGGATTATGACTTATGGGGTGGGGTACCTGGAGGTACCTGTCACCAGGTGTCATCCCTGGCTTTGACTTTCCTCTGCCACTGTGCAGGAGACAGGCTGGGAATATTTGGTGTCAATGGAGGAGTATGTAGCTGAATATTATATTACATCTGGTGTGTAGGCCGGCTCACCAAACCGTCAGCTTGGTCCCTATGAAACGTCGTATAGACCGTGTTTCTGCCTAAGACGCGTTCATTGGTTCATTCTCCTTTGGAGAAGACGTGGCTGGATCAGGTGGATGTAATGTCTCTCCATCTTCCAGACTCCTCTATCGAAAATCCGTCACGGATGGTTTAAAAAAATGAGGAAGGATGGTCAGATGGACCAGCAGTGGACATTCATAAACGTAAAGCTGTTGGACTGGAATTTTGCTCTGGGCAAGTTTAACTTTCATGGAAGGCAGATTTGCTTCGCTTCGCTCTACAGGCTGCCAGAATATTATTTACACATCCCAGTCCCTTAGGATGAGAACTGTGCATGGCATCATGACTTCGGTGCCCGGCAGGGACCAGCACAAACTTATCGTGCCATAACTGGACTGCCCCCCAAATGACAGCAATCTGTCATCCCACCCACCTGGCAGCAACACTACCTGTCCGGAATAAACTGACCCCTTCATGTTCAGCAGATTTGTATCTACAAAAAGACCCATCCTTCATTTATCAATACCCAGAGATTGCGGTGGGATTTACTTTCTTGGGCTGAATATCTGGGGACTGTATATTTTCTTCTTTTTTCTATTCCCTCGCTTATTGGAGACGTGTCACCGCAATAGACGATGCCAGAGGGACGTAATGAGGCACGGCTGACGACGTTACACAAACTAATGATAATCGTAACATAATAACAGCAAATAAAATACATTTATGAGCCGCCCATGTGGTTACCGTAGGTGGATTAATTACAAGTTGCTCTGTTGTTACACACAGACGCAGAACTGCGCAGTACAGCAGGATAATCTTAACACAGCATTGATCGACTGTGTTTAAGTCATCATGAAAAAGGAGCAAAAAACAACACATAAAAGAATGTTTTTTTTTTTTTTTTTCTAAATTATCAGCTTGTTCTTCACAAATGGAGAAAGAGATTGTTATTTGGGTAATGAGCCTTGCAATGTTTGTGGCTTTGTTTTAATTGTTATTTAGGGACTGATTAGATCGCATGTCTTGGCTGATGAATGTCTCGCTCACGTACCAGGAAAATTCGTATATATTTGCATCTGATGAGTAGATTTAGAAACCCAGTTTAATTTGTGCATTTTTCCAGAAGTTTTTCTTTAGGCGGGCAAACGGGTCTCATGCTCACTTGTCGCAATTTTGTGCGGGACAAACAATTTTTTTTTTTTTTTTTTTTAAAAACTGGTTGTTTCACATACAGCTGGTTATTACTCTGCAGTTTGTTATATTCATGCCTGTCCAGTGCAGGCTCAGGATGGCCCTATCGCAATAAGCACCGAGCACGAGGCAGGGGACACCCTGGACGGAATGCCAGTCCATCGGAGGGCACACGCTATGGGGAACATACTGACACTAATCTATCGGCACTATATGACTTTGGAAATTTGTGCAGAAGCTGATGGAAGATACAAATTCCAAACTCACCTAATAAAGGCAGGAATGAATTGTGCACATAACACTATGTGCGTCATATCGAATTTAAGCCAAGCACAATCATCTGTTGATATACAATCAATACACATCAAGCCAGAGAATAATCATACTGCAGCGATTAATTACAGCAGAGGGAAGAAATGAGCAGTCATGGAATAATAGGACAAATCGGGTCTTTGTAGTCTGACAGGTGCTTCATGGAAGACGTTATGCTAATTACATCCGTGGCCTAGAACGTTATCATCCTGTGAACCTGAAGTCCTCTCACCATTTTACAGCTTCCATTAGGCATTTATGTATTAGCTAATGGCTGTTAGGATGGTATTGTGTGGGTATTATAATGGTGTGAGGGCGCTCTAAGGTTAGTTATTTTTCCCTGCCAGACCTCAGGCTAAATAGATGTTTTTGGGGTGCAGAAGGATTTAGAAACGTCGTGGTCTGATGCTCTGATGCTGAACATGAGTTTTGCTACAGCATGTCAGCTTAAGCTGACTGTGTAGACGTGGCTAGCCTAAGAACTTCATGAAATGTAGAGTTCCTGCCAAGGACTCTTCCAAGGAACTCTTCACTCCAGAGGAGAATCGACTGAGGAAGGAGACTAGGTGGGTACCAGCTTAACTGGTTCAGAACGTTTACCCTCGGGAAGTGTGTGGTTTGTGGTAAGCTCCCCAGTAGTGTAACTGAAACTCTCTCAAAGCCTCTTCTGTAGACTGTCTCGTGTCCCAACCCCTGCAATATATTCAGTTGTTCAGAGAACTGCATCATTGCATTCTCAGAATAATAATAATAATAATAATAATAATGTATTATTCTACTTTCTCATATATTTCTCATATATTTCTTTTCCAACTGCTGCCATCAGGCAAAAGATACAGGAGCATTAAAACAAGGACAAACAGACTAAACAGCAGTTT
>JAACJT020000007.1:4499629-4521040 GCA_009936485.2 Gymnarchus niloticus
AAATCTCTCTGACACAGGGACTGCACTTAATTTCGTTGTACTCATTACAATGACAATAAAGATATTCTGATTCTGATATCAGGAATTTTACACATATGTGGAATATTACATATTCCTCTGTTAGTCTTCCAGTATTTTAGTAGTTTAACATTCAGGATGTAGGAGGAAAAAAATGGGTGCCATGAAAGATTTAGAGATGGTGGGATGATGTAAACGTGGTGGATGTGGATGACCCCCTGTGGTCAGTGCTTGACTTGGCATTCAGTTCTTCTGTGTGTTGTCCAGAGCCACTGTGTGAGTTTAATAGGAGTTGTCACACGGGCTACCAGGTACAAAGAACAGGCAGTAAAATGTCATCTCACTGAAGCGCCTCTCTGGCTGAGAGGGCATCACATGTACACAGTGGTACATATCTCAACTGCCAAGATACAATGTCCCTTTAATTTGAACCAGAGGTCAAATGTGTTTCGGATTAGTTTGACGGTGGTATCTGGTGTTAGTCGAGTTTCCATGCAGTACTCAGAGTATTTGGTTCTCTTGTTGCACATTTCGAAAGATGCCGTGGTTCCTCGCAAACGGGGTCTAAGGTCACAGCGCATCCCCGAACGTGTCTGGGTTTTGCTCCGAGAACCTGCAGGGCTGTAGAGAAACACGTCGGGGGCTGTGCAGAAGCCGCAAAGGTGAACTCCAATTCAAGGACGTTTTGACAATTGTCAGGCACCACAGCTGATCTGTTAGGAACGAGGAACCCCGGGGAGAGATTTGCTGACCGTCAGCTCTGATGTCTGGGGCCCACTGTATTATAAAGACGTTGATTTGCCCTGACTGAATCTGCTTTTCCGCCTTGGCAAATGACATCGAGGTAACGGCAGACATTTTAAAGCCTTGAGCGTTTTCCCAAATGTTGCCTCCGTTTGAACCCAGGCTCCCTGCCCGGATATCGAAAAGATGTGCAAATGAAACATAGAAACACCTTAGCTCCCCTTGGCATTGCCGGTTGTCAGGGAGAGTAGATTAGCTCTCTAACCATCTATCCCCCGGGCCATAGAAGGGGTGGGGAGGTCTGTGGCGATCAGCGGAGGGGAAGCATTCCCGGCCGTGTTGTACCGCAATTTTCCAGCGAGAACTCCTCAATCCGGTGTGTCGTTCACCAATGAGATACAGAAGGCTGGGTTGAAAATACTTTAACCGCGGTTGAGTTTAACTCGGAAGGTGGTACGTTTCCGGGAGTTTAGCTTGAAGGGTCCCTTTGGTACGGCCATTGCAGTCACCCCTCCAGGCAGTGGACGGTAACACGACCACGGTGGTCCACTCTGGCCCCCGATCCTTTTAAGCCACTTTGGCTGCATTGGCAGGCCAAAACCGAAAATGAGCATTGAATATGGGTGGTTTGACGCAGTTACTGAAAGAGCGCAACAGCAGAAAGTGGGTCAAGGTGAAGGCTGTCTTCTCATTCTTCATCCGCTACCTGGCTGTGATTGGCTTAATTATTCCAGCTGAGTCTGCTTTCAGGGCCTCACCGTATCCTTCCTAATTGGAGACCTGTGAAGACCGTCTTCGTACCGCCTTCTCTGGGGTCTCCCTGTCCTTGAGGTTGTGCTCAACCCGATTCTCTGGTCTCTCTCTCTCTCTCTCTCTCTCCCTCTCCCCATTTTAAACCTCTGCACTTTCTTCAGGATCTGCTAACAAGCTAATGTAGCGTGACGAGCGGCTGAGGCTGGCCCCACCAATATAAACCCGTCCTGTTGGCGTGTCTGTGCTGAAACCCCGTTTGAATTCAGATCAGCCAAGGCTCTTGGGTACTAAATGAATTTTGCACGCTTTTGGCTTCGGCCCAGCTATCCGGAGGCTCAGCTGTGACAGACCTGCTCTCAAGCTTCTGTGTTTTTTGCCTGGACATGAAACGGGACATTTGGTGAAGCGTTTCACTCTGGCGTTAGTCCATGGTGTGACCAATAATCTATCGAGGACACTCGTGTTCCTCTAAACCTATCGCGTTAAAGTTTTATGTCCGTGCTGAGTTCTCTCCTTTGGCTGTGGTATTTAAAGCAGTTAAACAGGTATTTGCAGTGCAGTACCATTCCAATGGTTTGTCAGTTATTCAGCGGACGTAAACCTTTGGTTTCACACAGTGCATATGGCAACAAGGTTGGGTAAATGAGTAAATAGATAAATCGTAAAATATAAAAGTAGAGATACGCGATGTACATTGTGCTAAATAGATATGTAGCTTATCAAAGTCTGCTTTAAATGTTGCTCAAGAGTGATACTCAGTTATTTCCTTCATTATCAATGATTTTTCATGACTGTTTGTTTATCTGCCCACTTTTGAGTGAAGTAATTCTACTAGGCAACTGAAAAAAAACTACAAATTCATTTTGAGGCCAGGAAATAAATTTGTTCAAATTTGAAATTTAGAATCCTTTCATGCGAGGCAGCCTGTCCTCGATATCATGTATGCCTGTTTATTTAAGACGTTTTTGGCGGGACTGTAATAGGGGAGGTGCCCCAGCTAACAGGCGATGCAACGTTTTTATGTGGTGTATGTGTGGGAACATGGGAGTCTGGCAAACACCGTGTATTTACTGTGACCTGGAACGTGTTAACACGCTAAAGCCACTTTCGGAGGTCGTGCTCATAAAAACTGAGCAGTGACATCATCCTCTGCAGATTGAAATTTGTCACCTCTTCTAGAATGTATATGAATATATTTGAGCATTCTGCTCTAAACATTTTTATGTGTGTGAAACTGTACTGAAATAAACACTATAGGTGGTGCAATAATGGAATCTTTGAAGACACGTTCCAGAATTAGAACATGCAAGAACTCTCGTACAGTTTTGTCAAAGTGCATCTCCTCTGTTATCTGAGTTTTGTTCTCCGATCCAAACGACAATCGCTGGGGAATCTCCGGTTATATAAATTCCAGAACAAAGGAGAGTTTTGCATTCCTAGACCATAACCTTTATTGTTTAAAGAAACTGACCATTTCGAAAACAAAATGGTGTTTTCTACACGGCTGAAGTGTACAGTGTACCGTTGGAACTGAATTAGTCAATCACTCATTAAGTGAAGTGTTCTTGGTTCATTAAAGTATCGTAGAAGAAGTTAAAAAGTAAAGACAGTGTTTGCGTGTGAGAAGATAGCAAAGAGGTGGCACTGCATCCCCTGGGTGGCGTCTCTGGTTGGCTCAGAGGATGCAGGGCTGTTGAGTCACCATCTCATGAAATCCACAATCACCACAAGAGAACATTGAATTAAGATCCCATCTACGGGATGACAGTTGCTTAATCCAATAAGGGGGACAGTTCCTCAGAACACGGGCTGCCTCAATAATTTTGTGGCGAATGGCCTAGACAGTACAAACTTGTATAAGTCCTAGTTACATCTTCCGGTGCTCTCTCATGGCAAAGTGCCGCTTGTCCTGCCTGACAGCACGCTCTTCAGTCAGGTTTTCCTAAGGCTTGTTCTTGTTGTTTTGTTTGCGGTTCTGATGCTTCTTATGTAACCCTAGACTGGGGAGGGGGCCTTGACTTTACATGAGAATCTCGCAGCTGTAACTCTGAAGGCGGACCGTTTTAGGCTCCTTCCATCTTCTGGGACTTTCCGTTGTCTCCAGACTTCTAATCTCTTTTTCAATGCCCAATGAGAATCAGCATATCCGTGTTCTTAGCTGCCACCGCCTGCTAGACCGGAACTGTGCCTGTGGTGATTTGTCGATATTATTTTAACACCCATCATTCTGACAAATCATCTGCAAAAAAACATTCCAGATTCTGTGAGACCTGTGCACAACATAGAAAAGGTATCACATATAGTATGGAGTAGCCAGCTGCAGAAGCATATGAATGAGTGAGTGAGTGAATGAGTGAGTGAATGAATGAATGAGTGAGTGAATGAAAGAAATGTTTTATTTGCAATTTGTGCCATATATAACTGGGCAAGGGATGATAGATCTATGCGTTCCCTGACAGCGGATTTAAAAAATTGGGCCACATTTGATGTGATTCAGACTGAGCATCCCAGGCTATTTGAACGCTGAGCTGTCTGGCTGAATCAGGGCTGAGAGTTTGTCAAAGAACATGAGGGACAGGCGTGGAATGCTGACAGAGGTCTCAATATCTTCACGAAGAGCCGTCACCGATTCCACTCACACCTTCTCCGCAGACCCTCGAGGATCTTGGAGGGCCAATAGAGGCTGATTACAGCAAAGTATTTAATTGCTGCTTGGAATTCAAGCTTTTCTGGCTATTAAAAGGCAATTGATTTTCTCATCTGAGTCACTCTGCTTGAAGTGAAGGCTACAGAGATTTATTTCACACATTGAGTCACCATCATCTGTGTGTTGTGGAGGGGATTTCTCTTTCCACAAGTCCACATTGTGAAGTCTTACATAGGCCAACGTTGCAAGCTTTGTGATATGAACGACCTGTCCGTGTTAATAGCAGGAAAATGCAAGCAGTGAGGGGAATGGCTCACAAGTGATGGGATGTGTGTGGGGCTCGCATTGACTGCGGTGTATCTCTCAGATAAATGGAGGTCAAGACCTCGCAGTCCTTCTCTGTCTCTGGGATAATAAGAGATCGCTGAGGTATGGGACACTTTCTCTGCCAGAAAAATGAGCTCCCTTGGTGCAGGGGCCGCTGCCTCCAAGCCAGAAGCTTGTGGCAGAATCTTACAGGTCGACTGTCAGGGAATAAATATGTCGATCAGAGCTTTGACTTCAAAATGGAAACACCGGCACCATAGATTGTGAAGGTGCGGGGTGTTCATTTGGTCAGTGTTAGGAGACTTGGTTGATTCTGATGTAGTTTTTCCACTGACCTGCACACTGATGAATGCCATGAACAGTAGACAGGTGATCAGCCACATAGCTCTGCTTCCTCACCTCCAGTCTTCACCAGAGTCCCCCTCTCGTTTCCTACCAACAAAATGGTGGCCACTGAAAATATGAAGGTTGTCGTTAAGTACACGCATGATGGTGATTTGCTGTGCCTTTCACTTCAGTTGATATCAGCAATTTAAAATCCCTTTAATATGTTTGTCCTGCCAGCCTCAGGACAAGGCACTTTCAGAGCTGTGCAAAAAAAGGTTTGGAGGCTGGTCAATGTTAAAATTTTACCAGTTAACTTTTGGAAGTGGTACAGTATTCATTACATCTGTACTCATTGTACTCACTATGACAGAGGTGCTGTACTCACTATGACAGGAGTACTGTACTCACATCTGTACTCACTGTACTCACTATGACAGGAGTACTGTACTCACATCTGAACTCACTATGACAGGAGTACTGTACTCACATCTGTACTCACTGTACTGACATCTGTACTCACTATGACAGGAGTACTGTACTCACTGACAGGAGTACTGTACTCACTACGACAGGAGTACTGTACTCACATCTGAACTCACTATGACAGGAGTACTGTACTCACATCTGTACTCACTGTACTCACTATGACAGGAGTACTGTACTCACATCTGTACTCACTACGACAGGAGTACTGTGCTTATTACCTCTTCTAAATCAGCACTGTACTGTACTCCACAAACATTTATCTGAGTGGTTTAAAGCTAAACACAATTTTAGTTCCCTAGACCATGGTCAGCAGGAATGACTTTCCCTGATTTATTCCCATGTTGTGCCAACGGTCCATCAGGACCTCTCCATGATGACCCCATCCTTCTCAATGTGAGTGATTTCCCTACTATCTCACACTCCAGTGTGAGCCACTGACAGCTGGATGACAGCACATTGGTTCCACGAGTCCGATACTGACTGTTTCTGTCTAAGTGTCGCTGCCTCCTTCCCACTGCAAAAATGTGCCTGACATAAAGCAGCTCAGTGATTCCCACAAAAAAAACATAAGGAGCCCTAATGCAGGACTTTGCTCTAAATTATCAGCGTGCTTTTCAATCCAAATATATCTGCAGCATATTTAAAATATATTGCAGCAAAGTTCCCATGATGCAATGGGATGGCTTTCCATTCAGGTTCAGTAATGTGGCGTCTTGGTCAGGCTGGTTTTACATACAGTTCCTGGACAACATTTCTCCATATAACCAGCTGTTAATGTGATAAACAGTTTCATTGGATAACTGGATGGATGGATGGATGGGTTTCAGTATTCAGTGCTTTTCATTAAAATGGCTTATTTTACTGAGTGTGACATGTGAGATTGCTGGACGTTTTTTCCATACAGTGTAGGACTGTGGAAGCAGCCGACCTAAAATGGTTTGCAATGAGTGTTTTTTTTTTTTTTTTTTTCCATGTCACATTTCCTGTTCTGCTCTAATGGCTCATTTTCCTTACAGCAAGGCTCCTGGGACCTGGACTTTTTGAAACTCTGCGACTGTGCCATGCTTGTTAAATTTTACATTTATTTCTTCATTTTACTGGATCAATACCCGATTCACTTTCATGCTATACGAGGCCTCATCCAGGGAGTCGAGCTAGCAGCCGTCGGTTAAGCAGTGCACGTTTCCAGCCAACCCGCTACCCACCACGTTCGTGTAGATAGCCACAGCTATCTGCCGCCTACAGGGTTCAGCATTCAATACCCGACTCCATCATTTTCGTCCCCCTTGGCACTTTGATCAATGCTGAATGAGGCGATTTATTCCACCCTGGACTTAATTAACGCTACTGTGGTCAGCTGGCAATCGAGGCATTCCAGTTTCCAGTTTCCAGTGTTAACTGTGATTTATGGGAGCCCCTTTGTGCTAATGCGAAGGCAGGCTTGACACCTAAATCACTTATTACCATTAATTTTGGTGAGTTTTCTTTCTTAGTGGGATTTCTTTTCCTTTTTTCCGAACTGAGCGGACAATCAACGCAACGACTCCATGACACCAAAGCGGGTTGCGGATCCCAAGTGTCCCAAGCTTTTCATTTAATTTTGTTCGGCCTCCGCTATGAAGACCATGGAAATTAAGACAGTAGATTTTCGGTTTCAGCGGATTTAATATGGCGACTGTTTTTCCCTGCATCATCGTCTCTGCATGTGGATAATGTTCTAAGTGACGTTTAGGCCTCGGAAGTCTGTGGGTGCTTGGAGAGATTTTGAGGCTTGTTTGCAACTACACCTGAACATCCAAAGATGACACACAAGTTGTTTTCAGTTTAATAAGATTCAAAATTCAAACGTCTCATATTTCTCTGTCGACCATGCAATGATAGTTTCTTGCTTAGTGGTACTGACATGTTTGCTGTTAATGTATTTTTTTTTCAGTCGGATCTTTGTAATTACATTAACAATTGCTATTGTGTTGCTTTCTCATCTGACCAATCTGTGGTACGTTTCTCTGCGGTTCGTCTAATTCGAAACTGGGTGTGCTTCCTGTCTTAAGGGAATTCAAAAGTCATTAAATTTGAGTCTTTATTGATAAGTCTGTGTATTGTCCTGTGTGGAAAAGGTCTTTTACTCATTACGGACATGAGCTTCTTGCATGGAAGCTTACTCCTGGTTCAAATGCCAGCAGAGACCCCACTGCAGATGACCGTAGCGAAGTACCTGGAATTATTCTAGTCAGATATCCATCCATCTTCCAACTGCGTGAACTGGACAGAGTGTCAGGTGTCCTGGAGCCTATCCCAGGCAGCACTGGGCTCAGGGCAGGGGTACACCCTGGACGGGATGTCATTAACAGGGGGAGGAAAACCAGAATAAAATGGGGAAACCAATGCCACACAGGAGGACATGTAAACTACATGGAGGGGTGGAGTGAAAATGCTACCTACTGATCCACTCCTAGTCAGATGTCCTGCTATACAAACAACTCAAGTGTTGAATTTCTTACGGTAGACATGTCAGCTAAACAATGAAACACAACAGAAAGACCACACATATCTAATTTGTACCCAATCAGAATGTCCCAAACAAATGAGTTAAAATTGACACGAAGGCTGAGATATACTGCCATTGGTAATGTTCTTCCTACCCAAAGTAGAGTACTGTATGTGAACAGTGCCATTATTCAAAAGTACAAACTTGACTAGGTTGCAATATATTTCTTCAGCTCCCTTCAAAAGCTGATTAGGAAGCATACAAATTTACAGGGATTGATGAAGGTCTACCTCAGTTTAAGTGATTTATTACACCAGGTAGAATTAAAAGCAGCCATCCTGGACAGATACAGGTTCTGGTACTCAGAAGACAAACTGCCCCCTTGTACTTAAAAGCTGTACTATCTTTCATTTTGCCTGTTCTGGTTCGGGACAATAAACGCATTGTTGTGCTTTGATATAAGCTGATTTATTATGGCAAAAGACTAATGCTGTTACAGAGAACAGCTCGTTTCGGGTAGAAAATTAGTTTGCTTACAAAGACTCGAAGCTGTGCTGTAAACTTGATATCATATTGCCTCCCATAGCTTTTTTGCTATGCATTTTCTCTAAATTTGTAATTTGCATCACCGGTCTGTCTATTGAGTTTGAACTCCTGTGTTATTGTGTTTTTTGTGTGTTCACCTGATTTGCTTATTTATTTATTTGTTTGTTTATTTATTAATTTTCTTAGCCACTCGTAATGATGTTAAGACTTTACAGAGTTGTGTAGGTAACATAGACTTGGTAAGGAGGAGAGAGATGAGCAAAAGAAAACGACGCACCTTGAAGGATATATATATATATATGTATGTATGTATGTATGTAAATATATATATTTTTGGTTGTCCGTGTTTAGTTTCTCGGCATTGCGGGCGTCAATAAAGACTGCAGCAAAGCTGAGACACACGGAGGGCGACGTCGAGGGGCTCAGCCTGCAAGTGCCTTAGAGAACCGGCCGTGGGGACGCTCCTTCATCCCCACTGCGGTGGGCATCCAGCTGTCATGACGTCATAGCCCCCTAGAAACGAAGCCGCCTTCCAGCTTCGGGCGTCAAAGCCGCTCGGTTTGCGCCGACTCGACCTGCGACGGTCTTACCGCTGAATATCCCGGGGCTGCGAGGAGTTTTGGGGGCGACAGCAAACTGCGAAGAATGTCGTTGTGATCTGCGCTGCCCCTCCGGATATGCAATATATACCGCACGCGCACACACACGCGCACACACACACACACGCGCGCGCTCGCGCACACGCGCGCACACACGCGCCCCTTGTGCAGCCAGGGAATAAAGCGCAGGTTAACTTTGCCGCGGCGTTTTGACACTTCAGACACTAAAACAGTTCGCTGGCGTTTCTTGGTTCTAATCGCAGCGTGGATTCATGTAAAAGAGACCCTGCGCAAGGTACGTTTTAACCCCCTGGTTCTGTGTGTGTGTGTGTGTGTGTGTGTGTGTGTGTGTATATATACGCATGCCAGCTGTTTTGTACATCTGCACAACATCAGTTCCCTTCCTCTTTATTATAAGGAAGGCTAAAGCGACATAGACGTGCGTACGCAGTCCCTGGTCTGCAGTGCAACATCTGTATTTAGTTAAGGGCGTTTTTCCTTTCCACGCGCCGTATGATTTAGGAAGAGGATCGCAAACGTGCAAAGAGCGAAGGAATGTGCATGGTGTGTGTGCTGTGGAGGCTAGAGATGAAGACAGGACCACGTCGAGCTCTGCGCTAAAATGACAATACTGTAGGATAGCTTCAGTTTCAGTCCGGCTTCCCTCGGACGTTTTCTTGAAATAGCCACATTTGAGACATTTCTGTAGAAAACGGCTAAACGGGAGATGCGCTTTTCCGTACGCAGAAATGCAAAGTCGGAATTTCTTATTCACGCTTGCACGCTTACGGGAACTGGAGATGGTCGTTTTATTTTGTATTTCTAATCATTTCCAGTCTGCTCTGTGTAAGCAAGCCACTACCGCAATGGTACAACACGTTTTCACGCGAGCGAAAACAGACACTGATGGCAATAAAATGTTGTGTTTTTAATTTTTTAAAAAATAACAAATACTCTATTAATCCAAGACCTTCCATCTACAGGACAACGTCCCTCTTACTTAAAAGCTGAACAATAAATGAGCTAATCCTACAATGGATCCAGTACCAGAGTACTCCCTCTTCCTAGTCAGGATCTTGGAAGAGTTGGATGCACAGTACAGCAGCGTTTCCTACCAGGACCTGTGTAAGTCTCTGTGTGCCAGGTTTGACTTGGTTCACTTGGCCAAACTCCGCAGCCTCCTCTTCTACACCGCCTGCCTGGACCCTAGCTTCCCGGCCACCCTGTTCAAGGACAAGATGAGGTGTTCCGTGGATGACCAGCAGTCCAAGAAGCTCATGGTCGCGGCAGACATCGTCACCATGTTCAACCTCATCCAGATGAACGGAGGGATGGCTAAGGACAAGCTGCCAATGGGACCAAGGCCCAAGTTCCACAAGAACCAGTCTTTTGAGTCGTGCAGGTCGGACACCGACGTCTACAAGTACTCTCACTCCGATAGGGTGTACGATTTACTCGGAGCACAGGGACGTCCCACGCTGCAAGCCTCGCCCCGCCCCAAGTCCGACTGCAACAGCTGTCACCACTGTATCCAGACCTCTGACCCCAACTTTCTCCTAGGAGTCAGCAAGGATATGAAATGCAGAGCGGCGTCGCTCGATAAGCTCCAGCACCTTCCTCAGTACTCCAGAGGCAGTCCTCCGCCCTGTGAGATGCAGAGCACCTACTTCCCCATGGAGATAGACAGTGAATCCACCACGGACCAGGACTCATTGCATTTAAACCCCGGGATAAAGGAGACGTTCATTTCTAATGCCGAACCGTTCACAGTTCACTCTTGTGTGCAGAAGAGAAATATTTTCAAGGAGGATTTTCACAACCTTGTAGCATTCGCTCCCCAGGTGCTAACCACAGAATCTAATCCGAGCGTTAAAGTGAGCGAGGAATACCGGAGAAAGGATGCGCATAAGCCTGCAGCCTTTTTCAACCACAGCTTTGAGCTGCCGTACAGCAACCCTTACTTTGAACCCGTAGGTTCTCCTGTTCAGGATAAGAGGCGGGTGAAACATGAAAGCCTGGACAATCTGCAAGCTTCCACATATTTCGGACCAACGACCGTGACGGAGTGCATAAATACCAGGAAGACTTCGGGGAAGCAGAGCAAGCAGCCTTCCTGGCCCATCAAGAGCCTGAGTCTGAACACAGAGGAGGGTCCTGACTTTGAGCGGTCCTTTCTCGGAGGACCAAAGTTCAAAGATAGCCATCGGCGCAATGTCAACAACATGGACAGCGAGCAACACTACCAAGCAGCCAAAGAAAAACCAACGATTGCCCCCTCTGGGTTCTGCATGAAATCTCCCGGGCCAAAAACAAAAGACGTCGGATCAATGGCCAGCGGTTCCGGCTCAGACAAACGAGATGTTAAGCGGTTTAAAGACAAGAGCATCAACTGCAACTCTTTCCAGATCGGAAACATGGACAGCACGTTAAGCGTGGGGACGCAGACTGATCAGTCTGAGCAGAGGAAGCGAAAAGAATTTGCTGGTCACAATAAATACGGAGAAAAGCCATCTTTCAAGCTCTCCGACGAAGACTCTGAAATTGTCAGCGATGACATCAGCGACATCTTCCGCTTCTTAGATGACATGAGTGTAAGTGGCTCTACGGGGGTCATCCAGTCATCCTGCTACAACAGCAATGGCTCTCTGTCGCAGGTGACCAAGTCAGACGGGGACAGCACGCCGGAGCACAGCACGATAAAGCTGGGAAAGGGTGCCAACAAGTTGGATCGGCTGTTCCACTCCTTGGAGAGCTCCGACGATGAGCTGAAGGCCAGCGTTTGCAAGCTGGTCCTTAGGATCGGGGAGATTGAGAAGAAACTGGAGTCCCTCTCTGGTGTCCGAGGAGAGATCTCCCAGGTCCTCTCGAAGCTGAACAGACTTGACGAGAAGATCCAGGAGCCAGAGGCTAACGGCAGGACAAATGAGGGGAATGTGGGCAATCTGCCCCCGCCCGTTTTCCAGTGCCACACCACTGGCCATGCAGCCAAGGTGGACGGCAACCCGGAGTGGTGCTGCTCTGATGCCAGCGGGAGCAACAGCGATGGCCTGAGGGTTAAAGCGGTGAGGAGGAGTTTCTTCGCCCGGCGGTCCTCCAGGTCGCTGACTGAGGAGAACAGCGCTACTGAGTCTAAGGTGGCCAGCATCTCCAACTCACCTAGGGACTGGAGGGCCGTCTCGTATTCCAGCCATCCGGGAGAAGACATGAAAGAGAAAGACTGTAAGGATCGGCAACGAAAGTCAAAAGAGGTAAGAAATGAAAGAAGACTGACTGTCCTCTGATGATTATTACATGAAAACACACACACAGTGTCATAAAGTGATGACGAATTACGTGTCTGCTGCAGTGTCAGGAATTGATTTTTTTTGCCATTTGCATGCACAGTGGTATGGTCTGAACACATCTGATTTCAGATTGCTCATGTTCCATAATCCAAACAGGCAGCAGCTGAGATATTCGTCTTATGTTGCTCAATGGTCTGTGAGAAGACCTACTTCAATACTAAATGACAGTTTGGTGATTGAGTAATTTATTTTCCTGACTGTAATGTAACTCCATAGATGTTCTGGGCACTGAAACAGCCAGAAAAGCTAATTATGTTTACTCCGTGAAGGTTCTAGTTTGTATTCAAACCCGCAGCCATTTCGGGAAGGTGGGGGAGGGTACAAACTGATTATGACCAGCTGCTTCAAGGGCAGGTGGGTTAAGTCTCCATAACCAGGCACACAGTCTTACATCTACGCATGGGCGTGAGCGTGTGCGTGCGTGTGTGTGTGTGTGTGCGTGAGTGTGCGTGAGTGATAGACACCTGTAAGTAGAATGTGTTGTCCTGTCACATCAAACATTCAAGTTGGGAGATTTTGAGATGAGACTGATTCAAGACTTGACATACGTACCATGAGGTCAGCATATAAAAAGTTGGGTAAGCGTCAAACAGATATAATGCTGTATTGTGGCACATGACCTGCATTCTAACAGGTGCTGTGATTATATGGGACCAGTCACTCCCTGGGCACATGTTTGGTCAGGTTTGAGTCTATTTGAGTCCTCTTCTGGGCAGGTGTGGGTCTTATTTGGGGACTTTTCGGGTCTTGCTGTACACTAGGGTTACGCTGATGCATTATGATCTCTTGGAAGAAGCTCTGGGCTGATGTACTGATTTTATTGACCTTCTCTGGAGAGATTCATAGCGGAGCAAATGATCGGTGAGATGACCTCACTGCGGTGGGCATCGTGCCATAGCTGTTTACATCTGCCTGGACCAGAGACAGTCTCTGTCACTCGTTCCTCTGGGCTGTCCTCCCAGGAGGAATCTGTTCAGCGATCCACGCTCTCTGAAGATAACATGCTACTCTAGCAGAGCCTCAAGAGCCTTATGGTCCTCCATGACTTTGCTTATCGATATCAATCGTTTGCTGGTCGATGTGCGCAAGCCAAAGAATCACATCCTGAACGCTTCCCTCTCTCCTTTCCACACCTATTTACTGTCACTCACTCCTACTTCTCCTTGCCTGCCTGGCTGGTATCACGTCAGGATGGCATCCCGCCCAGATGGCCATCCGCCAGTACCTCCGGAGATGTCTCCAGGGTATTCCTAGCGATTCCGGGGCCAAATCGCTGCAGTGCTGCTTATCAAACCCTGCCATAATCCCTACCCCTCCTTCAAGCGTTTAATGCTTTCCAGGACATTTGGAGAGGACCTCAGGGGATTGGAATTAGCCAAACACAGAGGGGAGCAACATAGGAAGACCTGCCAAAGGCTGCTCTTTCCCTTGCCTGACCTCTGTTAGTCTTTTTTTTTTTTTTTAAAGGATGTATCCATCCATCCATCCCTTTTCCAAACACTTTTCAAGGTCATGGGGCATGGTCAGGAGGCCTATCCCAGACAGCCAAGGGTTCTAATGTTTTCCTAATGGCCTTTAGCTTCCCAGATCACTCTTAGATCATGTGGCTGGTGGAGACTGTAAATCTGTAATAGTGTCCCAACTGAGGGATCCTATGGAGCATCTCACAGGGCAGAGTCTGTATCGCTGAGTCCGGCTGGTCTCACAGAACACAGTCTGCACCATTGAGTTCAGGTGGCCTCACAGGAAGCAGTCTGCATAGCTGAGTCCAGGTGGTCTCAGGACAGAGTCTGCACAGCAAAGTTCGGTTGGATGTCATGGCACAGGATGATGTTTGATCAGATCAAGCAACGCAGCAGATGCACTCTGTGTACAAGTAAGGTCCCATGATAACCAACTCTCTTTGACCATTTACCTTCCGGACATGACCTCCTCAAACTGCTGGGAGTGAGAAAAACTGGGAATGCTTCTCTGATGTGTGTCCCTCCCGTGAAACCCAGCCACCAGTTACAGGTCAGGAGCTCTGGAGCCTAGGAGCATAGATGGATCTGGTTAGGAGCTCTGGAGTCTAGGAGCGTAGACAGACCCGGTCAGGAGCTCTGGAGCCTAGGAGCACAGATGGACCCATCCCACCTGAGACACATTATGCCTCAGGCCAGGCTGAAGATCTGTTCAGGAGAAGGTCCCACACTAAAGCAGAGCATCGGTGTCATGTCTGGGAGTGATATGAAACCGCACACATATCAAATCTTCATACGCAGACAGTAGTTGGTGGATTATCTGGCATATTTTCACATCACATTACAGGCTGTTAGTTTATGGGAGAATAATGTACGATATGGATGCATGCAGGGATGACAGTTCACTCCGGGTTCAATGCATGTGAGTGAGCATAGCGCCCCCTGCCTTGTGCCCCATGCTTGCTTGGAACAGGATCCAGGTTTTCCACAAAACTACCTTAGATAAGTGCCTCCGTGGATGGATAAAAACAGTTTCCCCATCCAGGAGTCCATTAAGACAAGGGTTATCCTGCTCATGCAAGAGTTGGGCACAGTCTTGGGAAAGTGCATTTAAGAAATCACAAAAACATGCTAATGCGAAGGCTTCTACAGGTCAATGAGGGCGTCGTTCACCTACTGGCTTTGCTGCAACATTAGCTGTGTCCTCTGGTGTTTTGCTCTGTCCTTCCTGCTAAGACCCTTCTGTACAAGGCAGGAAATCCACCCGTTTTACTAATCTGCTGTAATCTAAATATAAGCTGCGGGACACTAGAGTGGCTCAGTGAGTAGCACTGTTGCCTCACATGTTGTGGGTTTGAATCCCTCCTGTGCTCTGTTTTTTATGTGCAGTTTGCCTGTTCTGTGTACCCCAACCTTGTGCTTTATGCAGCCTGGCATGGACACTAGACCCCCCCCCCCCATGAGCCAGAACCGGATAAGTGGTTGGAAGATGGATGAAAGATGGATGGAAAAATATCGCTATATCAAGGTTTTGTCAATATTTGTATGAATAAAGCTTAAGAGATGTGTTGGCTGGTCAAGCGAAACTGAGTCCAAAATGATTAATTTTGATCTTTGACCCTGTGGATATCAGTCACATTTATCCTGCTGGCATCTTGGACAATTTTCAGTGAATACCAAAAATACACTACCATACATCACGGCAGGGTACCCGATAATCACAAGTCCTGCCCTCTGCCTGAAATAACGATGCTGGGGGGGTTGCATAATGCAAAAGTTAGCTAGCGGCTGGTCATTTAATACCAGGGTCTGCCAAGGTTGAGCAGCAAGGATAAGCCCAGCTCAGAAATGCTGGTAATTATGCATGCCTCTCCTGTGGAACGGTCGCACCATGCTGGAGATCCACTTGCATATTCCAGCAGGCTGCAGATGGTCTTTTTGTCATCAGACCACTGTGGGCTTTTCAAGCTGCGGCCCCTGTGGAGACCAGAATACATGGTTGGGCGGTCAATGGAACCTTCTGGAGATTAAGCCGCTGGCCCCTTGGTGATGGATTCCTTCCGCAGGTCCCCTGAGCTCACATCCACCCTTCCATGGCTAACCCATCGTAGGCCTCAGGTCCTTTACAGTTTTCAGCAATGTTTTCTTTGCATGGCTGTTGTAATGCTGAGGACTCTGCTTCTTAGGTTTAAGAGACTAGCAAGCTTCTGAGATGCCTTCAATCAGATGAGAAAACAGGAGACGTCGGCTCCTGTGAAAGTCTGGTCATGGTCAGAGAGTCCACACTGACCTTGGTCCCGTGACAACTATGACACCTTGGAGTCCCGCTCATTTTCGAGTCAAAGCCCCTCCAATGAAATGCAAGCTTATTTCGAGCGCAGAAAGGCCCATGGGGTTCCCCTCGTGCTGCGAGTCTGCTGGCAGTTGGTTCGGGGAATACAAATAAATCTGGTAACAAATCCGGTCATCGTGAAGCCTGCCACGCACATGGGCTAATTTGGAGTTTGCTGTCTTATTGATATCATTTCAGTTCTGTCACTCTTTCCTCTTTTTCGCCCCAATCATTGCCAGGTTCTAACTGTGCCTTGCGACCCTCGCACACAGACAGACCGCCAGTGCGAATCGACCCAGGTCCACCGTGGTCCCAAAGCCCTGAAAGACTCCTACCTGATTGAGCAAACATTCAGTCCTCACCCCTTCCCTCCATCCCTGAAATCCCACCCCAAGAGTAGCCCCCTTTACACGGACCTGCGGCTCACTGACCTACCAGAGAGCAAGCGGACGCAGCCATCCTGGACCATCGAGGAGTACAAGCGCAACTCAGGAGACAAGAGCAAGCTGGCCACACTGGAGCTGCAGGTGAGCGTTATGGGATTTACTGAAATGTTTTTCTTGCCTGGCAGTTTTAATGCTGAGGTGACTGTTTCCTTAGCCTTTGAAACGGGATGTTAACATGCACAGGAGTTATTCAGTCGAGAATTTTAAAATCATTTGTGAATCTGGAAAGTAATGTAAAACGATACAGTATTTACAGGTCTGAGTGCTCTAAAGTCTGTTTCTGAGGGTGAGTCGGGGGCAGTTTGAGGTCTCAGGGCACTCAGGTCTGTTCCTGAGGGTGAGTCGGGGGCAGTTTGAGGTCTCAGGGCACTCAGGTCTGTTCCTGAGGGTGAGTCGGGGGCAGTTTGAGGTCTCAGTGCTGTCTAAGTCAGGGTGGATAAGAATGAGCACGATGTTATTCACTTGAAGCTGGTAGGTGAAAGTGGCCCTTGAGATGCCTGCCTGACTGCTAGAAAACAGAATAACGTATCTTGGTTATTTTTTTATTCTAGCAGATGTAGTGGTGTTTTCAGTATTTTAAATCCCTTGATGAATATGATGCCTTGATAATTTTCCAGTGGGAAAATCTTAAATATTCAGTACAGAGCAGTAGACCTTTAGTATTCAGCTGGTATGGGGTAGAATTTTATATTTGTGAACACCTATAGCACCTCTATAGAACCTGGCATGGAACAGAAACACATCAACGATGTTGAGATTCCATTCCTCTGGGAGACCAGCATGCTCAGTCCTGCAGACTTGAGAGCCCTGTGCCATTCATCTTAGGAGCCTGGCACATACCACACGCCGCACGGTCACATATCACATGATCTCATACCACACGCCGCACGGTCACATATCACATGATCTCATACCACACACCGCACGGTCACATACCACATGCCGCACGGTCACATATCACATGCCGCACGGTCACATACCACGTGATCTCATACCACATGCCGCACGGTCACATACCACATGATCTCATACCACACGCCGCACGGTCACATATCACACGCCGCACGGTCACATATCACATGCCGCACGGTCACATACCACACGATCTCATACCACACGCCGCACGGTCACATACCACACGATCTCATACCACACGCCGCACGGTCACATATCACATGCCGCACGGTCACATACCACACGCCGCACGGTCTCATACCACACGCCGCACGGTCTCATACCACACGCTGCACGGTCACATACCACACGCCGCACGGTCACATATCACACTCACACTATACGATACACAGTCAGCAACATTACACTAATACTCCACTCTGTTCTGCCTGCTCAGTAGAGAAATGAAAAGTTTTATGATTCGAGGGAATCGGCTTGTGTTCATCTCCCTTCCCACTGTCACACTGACTTTTAATGTTATGAGCTGTCTGCTTACTGCATTATAAGCATGCAGATGAGACTCAAACAAATCTCCAAGTTTAAGCAGCTAACTGCAACACAGCCGTTGTTACAACATTGGTAGCAATAAAAATAAATGATTCTGTTCTTCTCTGACGCTAGTTTATTTTGGCATGTAGTCCCCACTCATTAACAAGGTACTCACTTGTGCCTTTAATGCCAGAGTAATGTAAATTTTATGCTAATTCGGCCGTTTTGCCTGGAGCGTGCAAATTAAACCCACAAGATGTATGGATGACCTATAAAACACAAGGTCAATGGGTCAGCCATACCTCCAAAGTGATTAAGGAATAAAAGGCTGTAACTTACTTCCAGACCATTTCAGCTTCATCTCTCTCTCATCTTTTACTGAAGTTAGAGAAGCGAGCATTTTAAATATGCATTCTTAACTCTGTAGCTTTTAGAGACATCAGTCGTTTTTTTTTTTTTTTCTTTTTAGTGCTGATTACTGGTGTCGCTGTCAGTGCAGCCTACGTTCTCCCAGGGAACGATTTAAGGCTTAACACCGGAAAGTCACATCTGCCGGCATCTCAAACAGGTGTCCGACCAAAGGCTGTATGATAGTATTTGGAGTAATCATTCATCTTTTATCCACAACTGCCTCTCCAGTGCCAGGTCACAGTGAGCCTGGATCCTATCCAGGCTGAGAATGGACTGTGCTGGATGCTGGTCCATCACACGCACTGGTTTACCCACACCAGTTAATCTAATGGAACGCGCCATCAAAGCAGAGAAGGAAGTCTCATACAGGCAGGGCTAACAGAAGCCCTGCAGCGCTGCCCGCTGAAACACTGGGCCTCAGATCACGTCACGTGTTTACACAAAACTGATATCTTCGGTGGGGCGCCGTCAAGCACTAGCCGTGAAATGACTTTTATGGCCCCGCTCGTCGTTCTGTGGGGCTGGTTCTCCGCGGCCGAACTTGACACCGTGCGCTGGAAACACAGCTGAGTTGCGTGTTAAGCCTGGGGTTGCCTAGATTTAAAATCCATTAAAATTACATTAAAAATGTCCCCTGGCTCCCAGCTGTGCCAGCTTACCTTCAAACGTAGAGCTACATCCGTGGTCGGTCTGCTTCCTCTGCTCATCCTCGTCGCTCCTCATATTTTATTGAGAGACACTTTGTTTTGGGGACTGTTGAAGCAGCTGAGCCTGCTGAGATGTCTTCGTGAGGCAAAAGTGTTACTAGAACCCTCCAAAGGGGCGAGTTAGCTGCAGCTAGGTGATACCGGTCTCCCTTTTTCCGCTCGGTTGACCTTGCTAGCTCTGCCAGGTGGAAAAGATTCATTCAGGGAGACCTCTGTTTTCCTGTTCCCTTTCGAGCAGAATTTAATTAGTTCACGGCAACATGACGATGAGGCTTATTGTCCTGAGTCTGCTGAATCGTTCTTGTGACAAACAATCAATGAGAACCTAAAAAGGGAGTGCTACCCACGTCTCACTTTATCTCAGAACATCTCGAGGTGAGGCTCCTTTAAGCTCTCTACTGCTTTCCCTTCTGACTTTCTTTGTGTAACGATAGCCTAAAGTCTCATTTATTTCTCATGTGACTCACTGCTGGTATCTTGTTTTTGAATCTAGCGATGCAGTTTATTCCTTTAGTAACTATTTTAGAAGACATTTGAACAGCAAACATACTTGGCTGACATATTAGAAAGTACATATCTGATGGTTCCTGAGAAGCGGAAACGTGAAGCATTACACAGTACAATTTTCCAAAGGGTAAAAACTAAAAGGCTTTTTTGTATGGTGACCCTTCTAACACCCCCCCTCCCCCCCCCCAGGGACAGGAGTCCTTGAACCCCAACAATCTGGAATACTGGATGGAAGATATTTACACGCCAGGCTATGATTCGCTGTTGAAGCGCAAGGAGGCGGAGTTCCGGAGGGCCAAGGTGTGTAAGATTGGAGCCCTCGTCGCTGCGGCTGCCTGCACTGTCATCCTGGTTATAGTAGTGCCCATTTGCACCATGAAGTCATGAAGCCACCTGGAGTTTCTCTGGCAGACGCATCCGTCCAGTCCTGATGTTGCAAATCACCGTGGATAATGACCATGATGTTAATAATATAATATATTCAGCTGAATGGAAGGAAACGTGCCGGATGTGCTTTTATTTATCGAAGCTCTTTAATAATATTTATTTACTTATTACTTAGGTTTGAATATTCACATGGAGCGGTTGTTAACATATTATTTTTTATGTGAGTATTATTTATTCTGCTACAGATAAATGAACTATAGTACAATTTTTCTATATATTTACAATAGGCAGTTTATATGACCAATGGAAATTTTGCTGAGTGTCTTGCTTTTTAAACGATATTTTGTTTTCGTTTTTTATATTAATACTTGGTACATTTTTAAATGTATTTAATATCTGATTTGTGGTCAAAGGAACACTATATATATGAATTCTGGTCTAACTGACCTTATATTTAAGTAGCTGAATTGAGCTGTTTAATACTTTGCTTTAAGTTTAAGATGCTAACAATGCAACATCGATCTGGATTTGAGCTAATAATAATATACACATTAATATTTAATTTTTAAAAATACCCTTTATATAAAACAGAATAATAGTTTGAATCATTTTCCTGTAGAACCTAGATCAAGTAATGAATTAAATAGTTAAGACTGGTCTGAATGAATCATAATCATGGTTAATAATTTGCTATGAACAAAACCATTATAGACCAATTGTGTTTTATATGAGATAAAGTGTTTCTTTCAGTCTGCGGCTCGTTCAGACTTAATTATCTAACAATCTGGGGGAGGGGCATCCGTGAACAAAACAAAGTATGAAACTGATAGTCACGGTACCAATGGAAAGCATTTAGGGGTTTGACCAGTGTGTGAGTGTGTGTTTTCTTAAAGACAGAAACGTACGTGTGAGTTTTCCCAGAAGACACATGGACAGCAGTGTGACTTAAGAAGCAGCCCATGTAACAGCGAATGTATGTAAGAAAGACTGCTAAACTATAGACGTACGAGAAAAACTCATCATCTCATACTGGCATGTTGAGCTTCTGTCATTTACTGGAGATCTTTATTGCTTCTTTGGACTCTTGATTGTATATAATATATATTTAATTTTATTTAAGTCCTGACATCTTTCCCGGATTCCGAGGTGGAACGTCCTAATTTCCACTGCCAACTGTGATGTAATGTAGTGATGGGACAAATGAGGCTTCAGAACCCGTGGTGGGTGGAGTTTCCCGAATTAACCTGTCAACGCTGGCGCTAAATGATGCTTCAGAACCCATGATGGGTGGAGTTTCCTGAATTAACCTGTCAACGCTGAAGCTAAATGAGGCTTCAGAACCCATGGTGGGTGGAGTTTCCTGAATTAACCTGTCAACGCTGGCGCTAAATGATGCTTCAGAACCCATGATGGGTGGAGTTTCCTGAATTAACCTGTCA
>JAACJT020000007.1:4530706-4552157 GCA_009936485.2 Gymnarchus niloticus
GAGGCGACTAGTTAACTGTGGTTCAGTTGAGTGGTTTAAGAGGCGACTAGTTAACTGTGGTTCAGTTGAGTGGTTTAAGAGGCGACTAGTTAACTGTGGTTCAGTTGAGTGGTTTAGCTCTGGAGAATGCCCCTTACTCGGGTGTGTTGTTATCCTGTATGAGAGTTTGGGACTTTCTTATCTTCCTGCACAGTTAACTTGGTAACTAGGTCTCTTGGTTACTGAAGCAGTGGTAGTGTTAATAGTCCACAGGCATGTCAAATTAATATCTCATTGTCGTAGGTGTGCAGCGTATGTCGGGATGTGTTTATGACTGTGTGTTTTTTTTTTTTTTTTTACCCTGGAAACCGGTGTAAAGTGACTTTAAAGTGTCTTCCTGAAGGTACGTCGAACTCCCTGGGCTCTGCTGGGGGGGATGAGGAGGGCCCACGTTGAAACAATGCCCTGTCTCTTTAGGGAAGCTTGTCAGGTCACTGTGAGCTTGCTGTCCACAGGTCATGGTGCCTGCTCCATGGAAACACTGTCATTGTAATCTTAAAGCAGTATAATCTCAAAGCGTTTATCAGGTGGAAGTCCTGGCCTTTGTCATCTATTCTAATTCCTGTTATTTGATGCAATAATTTAACGAGAGTGGCAGTTCGCTTGTCTAAGGGTTGCTGTGACTCAATAGCGGAATGATTTCTAATGCTGAGAATCTGGGGGGTCAAGAGTAGGTTATATTTTGTAATTAAAGGCTGTATACAACACAACTGTTGTGAGAGAACTATATATTGTTCAGATAAAGAAATGAAGCCTTATACAGGGGTTCTCCCCTTTAGATTCTAGTGTAGTGTTTTGATCCTATCCATAGCATTTAATGTCTGTCTTCTTGAATGATGACACTTTCAGTCGTGACTCAGAATAACCTGTAAATTTCAAGATTACTGTTATAGCCTTACTATTTGAAATTTAATGCCAGCATTTTAAGTGTATTGGTGTAAACTTCATTGGGATTTGCTTATTCACACTGACTGGTTAATCTGAGTGTTCTGTGACGTGCTTGGCACTGCTTTTCCTGAATGGGTCGGCCCTGAACTGGAAAGCTACCATCTTGGGACTGATGGCCTCTGTTTACTTATCCTCTATAACCTCCTGAGGTTGTGTGTGGGGAGCCTAGGGTGGTCTGTTCCAGAAAGCAGGCCTAATATAGCCTGTAGTTAAACCTGAGTTGTCCTGATCGGAGACAAGTGAAAGCCCAAATTCAGGATTTGCAAAATTCAAATCCTGAATTTGGGCTTTCACTTGTCTCTGATCAGGACAAGTGCCTGCTGGAAGGGTGGATGTTTTCTCAAGGCAGCTGGTGCATTCCTTTCTGTTTCAGTGTACCTCCTTTCTACTTCAGGA
Organism: Gymnarchus niloticus; assembly: GCA_009936485.2. NCBI lineage: Eukaryota > Metazoa > Chordata > Actinopteri > Osteoglossiformes > Gymnarchidae > Gymnarchus > Gymnarchus niloticus. The sequence goes on from JAACJT020000007.1 coordinate 4,532,090, forward strand.
TTGGTGAGGTGTACAAATATTCATAAATGCACTGCTTGCTATACAGCAAGTGCCTGTTGGTAACCCCTTTTGAGAGTCAGTGTAGGGTGTGCCATGCTTTCTCCTGAGAAAGCGTAGCATGAAAGCAAAACTACAGACATAATCAATTCATATGAAAAACGAACTTGAATTCCTGTTGGCTGGTGGTATTGGATAAGCCCCAAAAAATTCATTAGGTCAGAGCCTATCTTTCTCTTGCAGGTGACTGACTGTCTCGTTTCCGTTTCTGAAGCCAGATGGCGCATTCCCATTTTATACTGTCATGAGTTGTGGAGAAGGCATGATTGAGACTTATTTTTAAATGCCATACCAAAAGCACTAAATTCTCCTTTCTCGTTGCTGTCTGAAGTGTTGCGTGGAAATCATCACACCACCTGAGCCACAGATCTACAGTGGCTGTTAATCTGGTTATTGTGCCTCCAGGTGGTGGCTCAGACATCGAACATCCCTGTGATGCAGGCGGACTTGTTTCCAGCCCCAGAGCTGGGAAGGTTTAGCACTGTTTTGTTCATCTATCGAAGACAGTGTCTCTCTCAACAATTGTCCAGGTAGAAAATCGGTCAAACAGAGAGTGCTAATTTTTTTTTTTTTCCTACCAACTGTATTGTACTGTTGGGAATGCATTTTGTTCTCTGGAGTTCCTTTGAAATTGTTTGGGTTTGTGCCTTTGATCTGTAAGTGACTGCAGTGTGACTCAAACCGTATGTGTCACACTGGGACCACATGCCCGTGGTCCACCTAGCCTGACTCTCGGGACTTGTTCTTATGCCCCTTGGTGGCTTTGGGACAGGGTCCTCAGCTTGTGGCCTTCAGGCCGGGCATGACTGACGTAATCTCATTCAGCTGGTTTTGGTATCGGGTGGTGTAAGCGTTTAGTAAGCCTGTGATGGGTACAGTAGCCACTCACGGTTCTTAATCCTGATTTGAATGTCTTTTGTCCGTTCTTTAAAGTCCAGCAAAAGCAGGTATGTGTGTCTTCTGAGGATGTAAAAGTGGATTTTGCCTTTGTACCAATTCTCTCACCTGATCTGTTATGAAAAGAGAGGCCTGAACCGGTTTGCTTAAAGACACTGTTCTCCAGAGCTAATGATCATCATTGGCCCGTTCTCCTTTGAATGTGAGTCTCCTACATATGCACTGCCCTTGTACTCAATCAGGTCAAGATGGTGATTAATATCAGTGTGGGTTTGGGGGTTCTAGCGTGTCATGGTAAATCGGGTCCCACTCTCAGCCTCGTCTTGTGAGGTGCAGCCTGAAGCTCTTTGTTTCCACAGGATGTTTTCGTCCATCTGATTGCACATCTGCGTTTGCGTTTTGCTGGGCCGTTCCCCTCATGATACTTTGACACCATTCTGGCTTTAGTGGTCTTGATTGCAGCCATGTATAGAAGATGTCATGCCTTGTATGAGCTTCCTAAGAGAGGCTCTGAAATGGGCTTAAACCACAGTGTGTTGGTGGGCCCTTATTGCTCCCACTGCCTGTAATGCTTTGGCCATGATGACAGAATTTACTTTCCGATTAGTTAACTCTCGCTGGCCCGCAACGTGTGCAGTGTGACAGCATCCTGATTACCATGTGTTCTGTTACATTTTTTTGTTTTCACATCTTGCCTATAAAATTGAAGTCGTGTGATTAAACTAGTAAATCAGCTGGATTTTTGAGGGCTGTTTTAGAGAAGACCAAGTGGAAAGCAGCTCACAGCTTATCCTAGCTGGCACTAGTGGGGCTCTTCCCGTGGCATTACGGGCTGGGCATGTGACTCTGAGTGTCTTGTCTTTGTCTTCCCTTGTGTGGTATTCAGGTCTGTGGGACCGGTTTTCAATGGAATAACAAAACAGTAACATTTTTACTTTTGTTAAACAATGTCAGATTCCTTGGCTCACTTTCTGTGAAGAACATGCAAAATATCACACTCAGTGACTTCACACTGTACATCCCTTATATGTGGTGTTCAGGTCCACTGGACCTGCAGGTGATGAGTGTGAAGGTGCTGTGTCCCTTCACTCTGTCCTCCTCCTATTTGTGTGTGTGGTTTTTCTGCCCCTACTATTAATGCACAAGGTTGCAACGTTGTCACATTTCAAGCACCGAAACCTGTCTGCTCCCACATTCCTGCACGTTTTACCCTTTTTGCAGGAGCTGTTCTCACATCCTCCCCTCACATTCATGCCCAGCCTTGGCGTAAGGGGGGGGGATTCCAGAGGTGTGATGGGGGGGCTGTTGTTGTTGGCCTGGAGTTGGTGAGGGGTATGAATTAGTCCTCCACAAACCTGCAATAGAACATTCAGGTCATCAGCCAGGTCTTTGTTTCAGCAAGGGGGTGGCTTTGCTGAGGTGAACGGCTTTGTCTGAATGGCTCTGCATCCCAAATGTTGCTATCGATTCTTCCTTTATTACGTTTTATCACAAAAATGGATAGCACTACTTGTGATCTGAGGTAAATGGGGAAATGTTAACCATGTATGGTGTGTTTATCATTTGTAATTGGGATCATCTGGTATTTTTTTTACATAAATTATGGCTGTATTGATTTAAAAACCCAATAATGCAGCGGGTCCACCAGACCCACAAAGACTGCTTGAGTAACAAAAAAATGAATACCGCACAAATGCAACCTCAGCCAAGTCCCCCGCCATTGCTCTTCGAGGCCAGGTTAGACATACTTCCGACCTCTTCACAGGGAGGACATGGCCCAAGATACGAAGCAGAGCCAAGTGCCCATGCCATGCGCCACGGGGTGCGGGTTTTATGGAAGCCCTCGCACGAATGACATGTGCTCCGTCTGCTACAAAGACTCTATGCAGAAACAGAAGAGCGGTGAAAGGTTTTCTCCTCCAGGTGAGCCTTAATGGTGAAGCCTTACTGTGGCAGCAAGGTGGCCTTTCTGACCCAGAGTGCATCCCATACTAACACCATGCAAATTCACAATGCATCGCTAACATGGTCAAGCTTGGGTCACACTTTTTATTTTTTTATGGCATTTCTATGGGTTGGGAAAACAGCCGTTTGTAGCTAATATTGTAGCATTTCATGTAAATTGTTCCATTATTGTAAATATCGAGTATGGGAAACCGTTGGTCTGGCATTCGTTAAACTGTCATTAACAGATTTCCTTGGTGTTGGGTAAATGGCAACTGTATGGTGGTGGCTGGTTGCACAGTAGTTAAGAACACAGGCTGGTAACGACAGCTAGCTGTTTACCCTCTGCTAGGGAGGGTGACTGTGAACAGGCTACTTCTGCTGAATAGTATCTGAGCGAGGACTCTCCCAGGGTCTCACAGCCTTGCCTGTGTGAAAAGGAAAGTGCCTCTTCAACCTGTTTGGGAGGTCGAGTGGCTAATGCCGGGCTGTTTGTCCTCAACATCTTTTCCCCTTTCATTCTAGTGACTAGTGTCGGCAGCAGTGGCGAGAGCCTTGCAGCACCACGTTCAGAGAGCGGTGCTTCACTCCCAGCCCCGGCATTCCCACTGATAGACACAGTGCCAGAGCAGAACAGGTACCCACCCGGCTCTTTTTTTTAGGGCCAGCCCCAAGCTGTGACTCTGCCCTCAATGGTCATACACTTTTACTCTCCACCAGTAAGACCCCCCCCCCCCCCCCCCCCCCCCCCCCCCCCCCCCTCCCTTCCCCCCCTTCCCCCAACCCGTGCCCCCCCCCTCCATGGTCATACCCTTTTCCTCCCCCCCAGTAACCCCCCCCCCCCCCCATTGATGTTCCTCCTTGTTGTAATTGTATCTCTGCTGGGTATATCTGGCAGTGTGTAGCTCAGTAGGTTAAGGGTCTGTGCTTGCGTGGTTGTGGGTTTGAATCCCATGGCCAGCAGAGTAACCATTCCTAGATAATGGTTGACCCTGCGCTCTCATGCCAAAACTTGGCCTCTCCTGCATGTGTGTCTTGAAAGGAAGATTGGGTTTTTCCCCACACATCCAACCTTCACTTAGGGTTGTTTAAGGTAGAAATATTGTGTTCTGTTCTATAGTCTAGCTGCCCTGCACGGTACCACTGAGAGGTTTGAAGCCTCCCCTGTGGATCTTTAGTAATAACTCAAATGGTTTCCTCCCTTCCTGTGGGAAGGCGGGGCAGAAAGGAGACACGCCCACCAACAGGGGTGTGTCGTGTGCTGTGTGTGGGTACCATTACTGAAACACAGCTGTCACGCTCACTCCTATTGCAGTTTTACCACAGCGTGTACACCCGTGTGTCGGTGAGAACAACAGTGTCTGGGTGGGCATATGATCACACCACAAGCATGTCTGTGACGGAGAAGTTCAGTGTGGTCTTTCACATGTGAGGTGATCACCATGAGTTAATACCGTGTGGGTGAGGTGGCTTTTTTAATATCAGTTTGGTTTTTAAGAAAACGCTCTGGATTTCTTGTAGTGTCGTGTCCAGCCAAGCGCTCTCATCACAAGCCTCAGTAACGCTTTCTGAAGAGCATGAGCCAACGGGGGGGAAAAGAGGACAAAAAGCAGACGAGCTAAAGGGTTCTGTTGTGGGGTTCCCCCCCCCCCCCCCCAAGTACAACTAACAATCTCCTTGTTCTGATTCTGTGTAACGCTAATCCTTGTAAGCAGACTGTCATTGTGGCATTTAGCATGCGTTGAAACAGTCTGGTGTCTGAGGCTTTAAGCACGCTTCCTGGTGTGGGAACAGGCTTCTCCTTTCTACTGGTGCTTCCATCTGTAAGACACTTAAATTCTCGTTTTGTCTGACCTGACTTCGAAATCAGTTCTGGGACTCTCAGGTCTCCTCTCTCCCTGTGTCTCTGTATTGTCAGACCAACAAGATAACATCAAATTGAGTCTGAATTTGATGTTGTTTTTGACACCAAACAACTTCATGTTCTTGCTCCAAGTATACAAGTACTGTAAGGTTTCTTTTTTTAATCTGGATTTAGTCTTTGAGGTTGATTGGACTAAGTGAACTGATACTCGGCATAAGATGTTCATTTCCTTTGACAAATACGAGGGTTTTTTTTTTTTTTTTTTTTTTTTTTTTTGTTGCGATTGTGAGGAACTCTCTCCACAGGTAAATGGCAACACTAAGAGCAGCTGATAGAACAGTTTGGTGTTTGCTTGCCAGTTCATCCAGTTTGGAAAGTTTATTTATTTATTTATTTTTACACAGCTCAGGGAAACGCTTTTGATGCACAAAGTTACTGAAAAAGGTGTGTAAAAATGTCTACTTTGTTTAGGAGGAAAATAAGACAACTGGGCAAAATTAAAGTGACACTGGTTAGTACTTTTTGATTTCATATCTTATGGTAAAATTGTCATGTGGTCTCACTTCTCTTCAGAGACTGGGAGACGATCCCTTTTAAGGCTAAATTTCCCTCTAGTGCCACATCACTTCTGACAAATTGCCACTTGTCACTCCGCTGTGGCTTTGTGGCCGTGCTGGTTATGGCACAGGAATAGCTTAATGTGAAGGCTTACCTGTTTTAACCTGCATGACGGCTTGATCCCTGTCTTTTCAAATCACCAGTGCCAGACACTTTTTTTTTTTTTTTTTTCCAGATGCACGATTTGTCAATGGACTTCGTGTCTGCCTCTTGTTGTAGCTGTGGCGATAGCTGACTCGGACCAGAGCTCTGTGGAGGGACGGGTGGGTTCCTTGGACACACCGAAGACAAATCGCTGTTTCGTGTGCCGCAAGAAATTGGGATTCACAGGTGGGCGAGTCCTCGTCACCGTGGGGGTCGGCGCTGTGTTCCCGCTTTTTTTTTTTTTTAATGCAGCACGTCACCCTCACGGTCTCTGAAATCCTCCTGATTGTGGCAAATCTGCATTCTGATTACGTTATCCGGCTAACGGATCGGCGAGCCTTTGTGCAGATGGGGTGTCCATGTCCACTTGGGTCATTTTGAACTGTGTTTGACGTATTTAGTATTACTTAAAATAGTCATTGAACATCTGTTAAATGTTTTGCTTTAATCTTTGCCTGGCTACAAAGTTTGGCTAACTTTAAGCATTGCAAATGTTAAACTAATCTTGGTTCATGATGCAGTAATTTTATTTAACCATGTCAGTTAAGAATTTTGTTTAAGCCTGGAGTCTTTCAATTTCAGACCACCTTAAAAAGGCTTTTTCCCTGTCAGCTCACCCTTAACCCCTCAGCCACTGAGGCCAGCTCAGCTATATCATGCTCTGTCCCAGGGTTCTGTTTCCTTTGGGTCTTCATTTTGGCTCTTGCCCTGCTTCTGATTGCGCTATCCTTATTGCATCTTTGTTGCCATAGTAACCCACACTTGAAGGCATTTTAATAAGCACCTTGTATCAGTATCTTCTAATTTGTGTTCATATCAAGAGCATGTGGCTCGGGCCCCAAATTACTGGGGACTTGCTATCGCGTTATACCAAATCATTTAAAGGAGGGTAAAATTATTTTATACTTGCAAGAGCAAGGCTAGCCCTAATGCTCATATCGCTCCTGCTTTGAGTGCATAACCCCACATCAAAATGTTGTCATTTTATTAAATACCCATCGAGTAGTCATCCCATCTGTGCTGACATGTCGTAACTTTTTATAACCACATTGAATGTAGGATTCCATTTACTGTGGTGATAAGTGATATAAATCCAGGTGAAGTCTGGTTATAGTGGATATCAAGCGGTGCTGGTCCCCGAGGTCCTCAGGCCGATCTTGTTTGGCGTCGTCCTGGCTGTTAAGGCAGCTGCTCGGTATGTGTGTTGACTTCCTGAGTCTGATTTTATTTGTTTGCAGGCTTCGGCTGCAGATGCGGGAACGTATACTGTGGCAGCCATCGATATTCTGACGTCCACAACTGTACATTTGACTACAAATCAGACGCCGCCGAGAAGATCAGGAAGGAAAACCCTGTAGTTGTTGGCGAGAAAATCAACAAGATATGAAACCCTTGTGTTTTGCTAAAAGCAGCAGTTTAGTTCTCCATTTTTCCACCTTTTTGTTTGTTCACGATTTTTGTTCTACGCAAATATTGCATGGCATCCGAATGCCTCCTGGAAACTTCTAAACTCTGCTGCGGGTATTTGGTTTCATTTTTATCTCAATGTTGCAGCTTTGTGTAATCAAAACCATTTTAGATTGAGTTAAATTTAATATCCAAGTGTGATTTATAGGGAGTGCCTGCTGCTTTTCGGCATACAGTAAAATGCATGTCTTGGGCACATCTCTGGTCGGTTTCCTCCAATTTCTGAATGTTTCATGAGATGTGTCCAAGTATGTTGCTCATTAACAGCAAAGGTAGTTTGCATACATTGGAGTATTTTGTTTGCTATAATTTTGGCCCACCACTTTTGTGTGAATGTGTGCAGACTGCATGTTCCTACTTCTGAGTTAAACTGTCAGGGTATACTTCATTTGAAAGAATACACAAGTCAAGAATGACCTTGAATACTGTTTGTTCGGTTAACTTTTACTAATAAAGTTTTTGATTTTACACCTCTGGAGTTAAATCTTGAATCTGTCCACTCGTATTCAACGACCTGCCATTTTTATCAGCGTGGAGAATGTCTGAAGAAAATGGGCATCAGTCTCATAGTATTCTTGGCACACTACACGTCAATCTGAAGGTGCACTTGTGAAATTGTGTAAAATACATTTGTGCACTTTCTAAAGTTGTGCAACTTTTGACCTGCCCAAGCAAAGAAAAATATTAATGTTTCATTTAGACTTTTTAATTACAGAACGCCTTAAGGAAGCGGTAACATTCTGCAAATAAGGGTGCTTAGTGTGATTTAGCTGAGTTATTGACGTGCTTTAAATGATTTACCAAGGTCGGGTGGGTGGATGTCGTAAGTAAAACCCCCATTGGATACCCATTCGGAAGGGGGTGTATGGCTGTAGACAGGAACATCTGGAGAAGGTTACTGCTCCTCCTGACTGGACTGAGAACCATCCCCGCAGCCGGACTGCCGCTTCAAGATGTCTTTTATAAAAGTGGACGAGAAGTCAGACTTCTCCCTTCACAACCTGCCTTACGGTGTGTTTTCTACGCCGGACAATGTAAGTGAGAGGGGGGCCAGGGCGTCCTCTCCGTCCAGGAGAACGCACGCACGTACGTACGGTACGGTACGGTACGGTACGTACACGGTACGGCGCGTGTGTGTGTGTGCGCGTGCTTTAATAAGAAGGCTCCCGTTCCTCGGTGTTAGCCGACCTCTTCATCGTGTGTTTATCCTCAGCCGAGGCACCGGATCGGTGTTGCAATCGGCGAGCAGATCGTGGACCTGAGCGTGATCCGGTCCCTCTTCGACGGGCCGCTCCTTTCCAGACATCAGGATGTGTTTGAGCAGGTAAATCAGATCGTAACAAGCGGCACCCTCCACTCGGATGCGGCACTGCGACGTCAACCATTCGTGTTTCCACGTCCACAGCCGACGCTCAACGCCTTCATGGGCCTCGGGTACCGCGCCTGGAGTGAGGCGCGCGGCGCCCTCCGGCGGCTCCTCGCCGCAGACGAGGGCGCGCTGCGTGATGACGTCAGCCTGCGGAGCAGGTAGCGCACCTCCGTCGGCGCGCGGCCCGTGGGTAGATGGTATGGTGGAGAAGGAGAAGTGAACTCCGTTAGTTTGATAACAGCTGTGAACCTCAGACTAATCTTACTATGTGTAATTATGGAAGCCTTTGGTCTGAGATGGAGGTGAAGGCAATGCTCCATAATGTACCCTGTGTAGTAATGAAGTCAGAAAATTTGTGAAAATGCTCTTGATTTGGCCACACTGACATCACGAAGAGCCTTGGTCACGTGATGAAAAATCAAGTCTCCTGCTGTATTGATTGTCATTAAAAAAAAAAAAAAAAAAGATACACTGATCTTTTCTGGATGTTTCCAGAGCCTTTGTTCATCAGAGTTTGGCAGTGATGCATCTTCCAGCAGAAATTGGTGAGCTTTCCTTTTCTGTCAGATAGGATCTCACTGGCAGGTGCTGCATTTTTTCCTGCTAAAATATGTGGGGTCCAGGGGCAAGCTTTACCAGGGCATGTAAATAAGTCGTCACTGTGTTGTTCCACCTGCACTAAATGATGCCCCTTCCATGTGTCTACTCCTCACATTCACTGTACTGTATACTTTTTGTTAATTATTAATCTATTGTTTATTTCTTTCTGAGGGAAAGGTAGTTGTGCTTCCCTGGGGGATTAATAAAGTTTTACATTGTCTTTATGTAATTGGATGGAAAATAAAGACACGTACAATGAAGAGAATTAAACTGGCGTTCCGCTTTCACTGGACATGTTAGAGCAAGATTAGTCTTAAATGGTGATATTGAAATGTGTGCTTTTGGCTGTATTTTTCTTCATGTATACTGCCTGATCCTTTGATAAAATCATCATCATCATCATTCATCAGCACATGAGAGCAGGATGTACTGGTTTAAACCATTCCTCTGCTCTTGATTTCTTTATTAAAGTAATAATTTTGGTTGCTTCAGCTGTTAGTCATGTGATTATTAAAATATACTCTGAAATTGCAGGACGGCTCTGAAGCTCTTTTGCTGTATGCCTTTCTCACAGAGAGAGGAGGAAAAAGCGCAATTTAGGGTTTTCACCACACGGGGGCGCTCTGTACAAATATATCCTCTGTTGAAATTCTTTTTTTTAAAAACAACAGGCAACTTTTTCCGCTGTGATATTTTTCAAGCCAGTGATTCTTTTTCGTATATGTGCTGTGTAAAAGTACAGTTTTTACCTCACTGTTCACTACAGTCCCGCTTGTTAAATGTGATCCATAAATTACAGCATGTATGTCACTCATCATCTTTTTCAGGTGACTACACTGACTTCTACTCATCTCGAGATCATGCCACCAACGTTGGCATCATGTTCCGGGGCAAAGAGAATGCCCTCATGCCTAACTGGTAATGTCTGCCGGGTGTAATAGCTTGCTGTTCTTTTTTGATCCGATGATGACAATGGTTACAGATCCAGCCCCTCCATCTCAGAATGCTGCTGGTTTGAAACTCTGAAACCTCTTTAAACTCTTCTGTTTTTCGCCAGCAGAGGAAAAGAAGAACAATAGGATGGTGTTCTAAGTGTCCTTTAAGAGATTTTTTTTTTTTTCCCTCAGAAAGCTATTTTTAGGCTTGTCATTTTCACTAGGACATAGCAAGATGGGTAGGACAATGTTTAATGAAGAAGAAAATCTAGTCTAATTGATTTTAGTCCCTTTTGATCTGGGCGCATACAGAAACGAGGTCACCCAAGCAGGGAGCACACCTGTGCCAACTTTTGGAGAAATGAAACGTGCATCAAGGAAGCATTTAATCGCCCAAACACATGGTTAAGATTCATGACGACTCTGCCAACAGCACCATCACCGCTGTGGCACCAGCGATGTGCACCGTTGGCCTTGTTCGACTGTCATTTTCTGTGTTTTGTTCACTTTATGGTGGAGTCTGGGGGGGGGAGACCCATTTGTTGCTGGACTACAAAAATTCTCTCGTGAGTGATTTATGAAATTGGCCAGGAAGAGGAGAGAGCTGATTTTTTTAACTAGACAAGTTTGAGTGAACATAATGAGTCCAAAAGAGAGACAAAAATGAGAGGAGTTGGTCACTTTATTCTTAATTTTCACTTAATTGTCATTTGAGGCTCCCAAAATTAAGTAATCCTTCCCCACAGCATCTGAGTCCTAAATGCACTTCCGAAGCCCTGATCCCTGATTTGTCCTATTTCCAGATGTCATCTAGCTCAAATATGGCGAGATATGAAAAATGTTAAAGCATTAGCCATTCCTTGATGTCAGACAGTGCATCTCACTGTATAAGAGTTACTTCATGTACCATTAAGAGCCCAGATTTATGTTGCTCCTCTCTCTGCTTTCTTTAACCCTCGGTGCTCGTCAGAATGAAGTGATGTGATAAGTCACCCAAAAATCTGAGTGTGGTCTGCTTTCAAGTGCCGTCGTTACCGTCCGGCTATGCAACCGGCGGCCTGATGATCCCTGACATCCTCTTAGCTTGAAAATATGGTAAATGAGAAATTGCTGAAGATCACGAGTGAGCGGCCCTCGCGAGGCGAGGGAACCTTCATTTGGCAGGCAGATGGCAGCCGGCTTCCGTGTGGCATCTCGGCAGGAGAATCAGTGGAGCAGAAATGTGTTCGATCGTTCGTATTCCCGGCGAAGCCCTCCTGAAACGTACTGCTGTTGTTGCAAAAAGATGTTTACGTGGATTTTAGCCTCCCCTTTCTCGGGGTTTAAATCTCTTGATTCGCCCCTTCAGCACCTCTGCCCGTTTCGGACATTCTCTGTGACCTAAGCTTGAGTTAGGGGAACATCTGCCCCAGAATCTGCCAGTTGGCTACAGAGCAAGGAGACAGATGTGAAAGGGGCCAGACGTCCCCGCACCACTGCCCGTCACAGCAGGATGCCGCCTGACTGGAGGGTGGTCTGCTAACTGGACCTCTGGCCGCAGGCTCCGGCTGCCCGTGGGTTACCATGGTCGAGCTTCATCTGTGGTCGTGTCCGGGACACCCATCAGGAGGCCCGTGGGTCAAATGAGGCCTGATCCAAGTAAGTGGGAAGAATGCAGGATTCTACACGAGGTCCTTCATGCATGAATCGCTGGTAAAGATCGGGCAGGTCACCCAAGTTTCCCGTTCTCCATTCCAGACCAGCCTCCCGTGTTTGGACCGTGCAGACAGCTGGACTTCGAGCTGGAGATGGTGAGTAGCCGCTGGACTTGCTACTCAGCACTGACGAGTCTCTCAGGTCAGTGTTGAGTGGCTTTGTGTCGGCGATTCGATTTTCGAGTGGTGTCATGTCCTCATTTGACGAAATTCAGCATTACTTAAAACTAGCGTTTAAAAGATTAACATTACTCTCAGCTGTCTGACGTTTCAATAGTTCCCACATGAAAAAGTGTGTGTGATGTTCTCCGGATGTTCGCAGTAGCTTTGCCGGTCTGCTGACAGGGGAGGTTTTTCTGGAAGGGAAGCGGAACACCTCGACTTGGTCAAGATCAAAGGCCTGCCATAGCAGACCCCGGGTGTTTAGTGCGTACTGGGCAGAACGTCGGCGTTTTGCCCTTGACTCTGCCACGGTTGCATTCCACTCCAGTTTCTGCTTTCTTGAAAAAGCCGGGGGCCGGAACTGCAGGGCTGGAACACTGAAACGCTTTGAGCATGAGGCCCAAAATGCAAATGGCTTCTTAGAAGAGAAGAGTGGGCCAATGCATGCTGTACAGCCATTATAATCTAGGCCAGAATGGAAACTGAATCTCAAAGGAGCTGAATTAAATATTTTCAGCTCCTCTTAGAGTTCCAAACCCAGAGAAGAGCGAGTGCACAGCTCGGCCGCCTTCTCATTAAATTCAGATTTTTAATTTTCCGCTATTTGCTATTCTGGAATTGTTTAGCCTTCTGCTTGATCAAAGCTAAATATTTTGCTGGAGCAGCTCAAGTTAAGTACCCATCCATGCTCAAAGGTAGAACAGTGGCTGACCTTGAATCCCTCTCCACCCTCAGGCCTTCTTCGTGGGACCGGGCAACAAGCTGGGCGAGCCAATCCCCATTGAGAAAGCACATGAGCACATTTTTGGGATGGTGCTCATGAACGACTGGAGTGGTGAGGGTCCCAGTGCCCCCCGCACCTCTGTATCATGACTGCACCTGCCGACCCTAACCCAAGCCGTCGATCGTCCTTCACCCTCACTGCCGACTGACATCACTTTTCCCACAAATCAGTCGACGATATCTACTCCGACTCTGACGGCAACGGCAGACTGATCTTGGTGTAGGATCGATACATTGTAAGGGTGTTTCTCAAAACCGCACGGACCTTAATGGTGAACGTCACGGTAGGAAGAGCGTCGTTTAAAAATCAATAGAAACGTGGGCTTTTAGAGCATCTCTCACAGCGGTGAGGACCCGTCAGGCTGAGCCCTGCTCGGAGAGACGTATCGTGTGCGTGGCGTCGTCTAACTCCTCTGAGGCAGCCCGGTGGATTTAATCTTCTCACTTCAAGTGGTACGATAATTCACTGGCCCTGGGACCCTTCTGAAAGGTAGCTTCTTACTTGGCAGGAGGAAGATAAAGAGAGGAACGTTCTCTTTTCTTTCCCCAGACCTCCGTCTCCAGATACCGATCTCCACCCGTCTTCATCCCTTAATTTGTTGCTGGGGGTCTGCAGGTCGCCCTCGTCTGCCAAGTGTCCCAGTGGGATGAGAACTCAAACGGGCTGAGTGATTGAATCATCTTCGTCAGTGGAGGCGAGCCAGTGGTCTAATGGAGCAGCACTTGACGTTGTGTTTGCATTTGGCCCCTGTCCCTCCTTTTGGGCCCTTTTACACCCCATGTGGTTCTTGGTCGTGGAGAGTTTGCCTCGGTTGCAGATGAAGAAAGTATTTACTTGCCTGGACTGAGCTGAAATGAAGGAAGTGTCTTCGACGCTTTGAACGTTGTGGATGTTTGTCTGAGAATCGTGTCACCATGTCTGATTGGGGGTGGAGGAAGGGCTTTGAGACTTAGGAGCTCAGATTCTTCTGTCCCTTTGTAAGAGTGGACATCCATTCCATCGCAAACTAGAGCTAACGTTCAGGAGAACCTTAGAAGGAGGAGCCCTCAACTCCTCGACCACGGTAGACCTGAGCTTGCTGTGATTCAGTGACTGTGTTTGTCAGCGTCAAGTAGCTTGTCCCCATAATGAATGCCATTAATTTCTTTCATTATTCCCCCATCAAAGCTTGCGATTGATTTCCTCTGAGTGTGCCGGCTGCTGACGGGCCTTCACGATCCATCTGTGGATCTGGAGAGCCGTGAAAACTTCTTCTGTGGTTACGGAAAGTGGAGCGTGAACGATAAACCCTGAGACGATTTTGTCCCGGGAGTGTTAAGCTCCTCTGGGCTTTCTTACCTGTTTGCTTAAATCGACTCAAGGTATCCTTTTGACGTTAACGTCTAACCGATGTCGATAGATCATAGATCACACGTATAGATTGTGTTATAATCGAATCTTAACTTATTAATTGAAAATATCCTGTGGAATATATCACTTATTCACATCGGTGGCAGGGATCTTTGCAGGACTAATTTGTCAGATTTGCTCACCGTTACGATCGTCACGCTTTCGTGGCTGTGATTGGTTCACTGTATTAGTGTATGCGTGTGGGGGAATGTGAGAATGGCGGTAATGGTTATTTGAAATTATTGTGCAAGCACAAGATACACCGAATGCAATTTCCTCTCGATGTGTATGAGAAAATGGACCCAACATTTTGGGGAGAGGGGTGTCTTTAAAAGGGATAACACTGCTTTTAGAGTTTGTGTGCTCACTGTCCACAGTGACGTCTTCATGCTCATACTTGAGTCTCTCGTTGCGTTTACACATTTATCAACGAGGACCGGCTGGACTGCATAACTAAGTACCAAAATTGGAATTGTAGGACGCAGCATCACTCAGGTGTTGGCCATCTACGGGTCTGTAACGCGTCTTTGTTTGTAATGGAGTTCGGAAGCGAATGTCAGGTTTCGTGATTGGATTTCCAGGGGAATATATTGCCATTTAATTGAAATGTCTTCCCGTGTGCCCCAGCCGATTTTTAATGCCCCGTTTTCTTATTTCAGGCTATGCCATACCTTATTTCCTCGATGGATCATTTAGTGGAATGTTGTATTGAGCATCCAGCTCGCCTGGGTGTCCTAAGAGACCCACAACAGGCTATGAAGTCTGTTTCCATGTGAAAAGTGAGGTCTTTGTCATGGTCCATCGTCTGCCCTTCCTGTCTCCTCTCTCAGCAAGGGACATTCAGGCCTGGGAGTACGTCCCACTGGGGCCTTTCCTGGGCAAGAACTTTGGGACCACAATCTCACCCTGGGTGGTGCCGATGGAAGCATTGCTCCCGTTTGCTCTGGCCAATGAAGTACAGGTGAGGTGGCATGGGTGGGGAGCACGGCTCATTTAAGACACACTGATTCAGGTACAGTGACTGCCTGGGAAAGCCGGCCACGTTGACATTTCAGTGCAGAGCAAACGGGTCATCGAGGAGATGATCATACGTCTGATATGAATCAAAGTTGACATCCAAACATTTATCAATCTTTTGCAGCACTCAGCCATGTTACTGCCTGTAAAGGAAGTGAAATTCCTTTGTTAGGGGTGGCTTTTAAAAGGAACGCAGGGGAATCGTGAGCAAGCGTTTTTAGTCTTGGGGAGTGGGGTGCGGTCTCTTTGCCCTAGTGTCCAGAGGCACAGGGGCTTCTGTCATGGCTTTTTTACCTCCACAGGACCCGGAGCCACTCCCCTATCTGCGCCACGGAGACCCCTACACCTTTGACATCAATCTCTCTGTCTCGGTGAAAGGTAACCATCGTCCAAGTGAGGTTGATTAACCATGGACGTGACCGTCGAGCCGAAAGCTTGAGGGCCCAGGGGAGGTCACTGGAAAGCCTCCGTTTCACCGGGGCAGCTTAGTTAATATTAAGTTTAAGTTTAACTTGCTTGGGCAGCTTAGTTAATATTAAGTTTAATTTTAACTTGCTTGTCAAATTGTCTTAGAATGTGTGCTTTTGTGTGTGCGTGTCCCCCATTTGGAGCCGGCGCTCTGCTTTTGGAATGAAAACGCGCTGTATATCATTCTCTGACTTTGTGTAACTGGGCGATATCGCCGTAGTGCTTTTCTACGTGTCATTTCACGCGTGATTCTCTTGCAAGGTCATATGACCACATACAACCAAAGGCCACATTTAACAGATCAACGCCCAGAAACAGGCACCCTGATCGGAGAGGTTGCTCTTAGAGTTCTGTCCCGTATCGGCTTAAATTGCCATTTGCAATCTGATGGCGTTCATGTTCTGTTAATCAGTAACGTTTCTCAAGCAGGCGACACGATGAATGAAGCCAGCAACGTGTGCAGGTCCAACTTCAAGGTAAGATACTCCCCCCACCTGAGAGATGACTCCTTCATACAGACCCCTCCCTACCTCCCCTCAGCACCAAGGATTCCTCTCGCACTGAGGACCGTTTTTCGCATTTTAACTTTTAATCATCCATCGCGTACACTTTTCTCCTCAACACTTTTACGAGTAAGGGGAATGTCTCCTGGGAGTAGCTAAAGATAATAGCTATCTGAAGTGTTCCAACTCAAGATACGCGAAATGCACTTTCCTTTCGATACACGAGAGGAAATGAGCGTGACATTTTGGCGTCTTTTTTCAGGCACAACTCCACGTTTTCTTTATCAGTCTCCTTATTGTCTAGAGTGATATGTTCATACTAATGGTGTGAGTCTTTTGGTACCTTTATGCATTTATCAACAAGGGCCAGCTGGACCGCTGGGCAATGTACATGAATTGAATGCGTAAGCCACACCATCGGTAAGCTGGGCAGAAAACACTGAAACAGAGGAGCAAGAGTAGTTTCGGGAGGGGGTTTGGGTGGCGTCTTCTCCTGATGTTCCTACGAGTCCACCTACCTGTGGAGAGGAGATGACACCGAAGAGCAGATATGGTGGAATGTCACTTACCAGCTGGACAGAATGGCCAGATCTGGAGACTGCAAGTAGCACGGTGCTGAAGACCACTCCCCTTGGGGCTATGGTTTCTGCTGTTGTACCTTAGAACAAGCTCTTAACTGGAATCACAAATATATTAGATGATTGTTGTTGACTAAGCAAAAAAAAACAAAAAAAAAAGTTCTATTTATGACAGCAAGAAAATGTGATTTTCACCATTCTCACCACCCGTAGTACATGTACTGGACCATGAAGCAGCAGCTGGCCCACCACACGGTTAACGGCTGCAACGTCAGGCCTGGGGACCTGCTGGCTTCCGGAACCATCAGCGGCCCGGTGAGTGAAGCCCCACCCCCTTCACAGCACAGCCACTGAGAGCACTTGGGGTGCAGCCAGTTCACAGCAGCCCAATCTGCCCTCCAGGATCCCCACAGCTACGGCTCAATGCTGGAGCTGTCGTGGAGAGGCTCCAAGACCATCGACCTGGGTGGTGGGGAGACTCGGACCTTCTTGAAAGACGGAGATGAAGTCATGCTCACAGGTCTGTCTGAAGAATTATTCAAAATGATTTCTGAATGTTTTCTGATCTGCTCACTTCGTAATAAACCGGCATATTTGTGAGAAAAGTTTTAGTCATCAGACCTAAGTGTGTCTAAGTGTCTTGACCAGCTACTTGTCCGTGAGCTTTAGAGTGAAAGGCTGGTGAAACCCAGGCTAACTCACCTGTGTTGACATAGCTGTGTGAGGCAGAACTGCCTTTCTGCTTAGACCAAACTGAGCCAAAAAAGAGAATGATCTTAAAGTCCTAAACATGTTTCTTATGGCGCGTGTCCACCACATGGTACCGGCTCCACTCGCCTTTTTTGCGTTTCCATTTGGCAAAACTGAGGATAGTACTTGGTACCTGGTGCTATTTTCTGGTCCCATCTCTGCCGCAGTTCTAACCGAGCCGAGTAGGTACTAGGACGGTCACGTGAAAACGCTGCAGGCTACTGATTGGTCAGAGAGAGTCAACAGCACTGCGTCATCAACACACGATGGGGTACACTGAGCAAAACATTTTAGCAAGCCATACTGGATTCGACTGACCGTCTATTGTTTTTAACTTTAACCGATATGGATGCCCTCAAATCCACGCCATGGTCAACTCCTCTTACATATTAAAATGGGTATGCTGTGTTTGTGTGTTTCAGATCTTTCATTGTTTGCAAAGTTGCTGCCGCGGACCGTCTGTTTGGGCGTTCGACCGAGTAGAGCACCGTTTTTCAGCAGTTTTCTTTTGCTGCACTCAGCCTCTTCAGAAATAAGTTTTCTCCTTGCTGTGACAAATAGCCACATACTGAGAATCAAATACAGAATCCCTTCTTTATCATCCATTGTTCTTTCCCGTCTGTCATGTTGAAGATGACGTTATGGGAATTGCGTGCAGCGTCACGACCACCAACTTTCTGCAATGGAAACGGAACGGCAAACGAGTGGAGTCGAGCTGGTACCATGCAGGGGAAACGCACCATTAGGTGACAACTTGTGACGGGACTTTTATCATGTGACATGCAGAGCAGTCGTTTAGTGCGTGTGACATCGAGCTGGTCTTCAAGATAAAAAAAAAAAAAAGAAAATACACAACAGAAAGCAAGTCAGTTCAGACAGCCACGCTTTAACACCTGCATCGGTTCCTGCTCCAGGTTATTGTCAAGGAAACGGGTTCCGTGTGGGTTTTGGTTCCTGCAAAGGGGTTGTTCTACCAGCACTATGCCCGTGACCTTCATGGCATCGCCCTGCACGAGACGAGGATGAAGACAGAAGAAAATGCAGCATCAGCATGGTGTGCATCTAGATGTTGTTTAAGGCTCTTAAATTAAAGGCATCATGGGAGCCAACCTTGCCTGGCATTTGGTGTGTCCTGTTTTATTTTCAGTTGCGTTTTGATCGTACGGCCCTTGTTTGTAATTCTGAGATTAGCGGCAGAGTTGTTTGTTGTCATACGTGTTTGGAAATTTAATTATAGAGTCCTCATCTGATTTCACTCCACACTTCAGTCCACCTTGTTCGGTGCCATGGTGATTAATTAGCCCTGATTCTAAATGCCCACTGATTATGCAGTCTACATACAGTACAACGTGTGGCCGGAGGAACCGGATGAAATTAACCAAGATAAACGACGGAGGAGGTCTTCTTTGCTGCAAGAACCCCAAGCTACAATGACGTTTATCAGACCACAGAATGTGCCTACATGTTTTGAATGCGTGAGAGTAGAGTGGTTTTTGTATCAGACAAAACACAGAAATTTGTCACCAGAAATGTCCCAGAATGCTTTGGGTGTTGTGCTCAGTTGGGCATCCGGAGATGAGGCTTTGTTGTTGATCAACAAGTTGTGACCCATCCAAACCCTTCGATACCTGACACCCAGAACGGCAAGTCGTTAGGTGCTTCATTCTAATTAAAGATGACTGCAGTGGTATAATGGGACCAGTTAGCTTAATTGGACAGCCACTGGCATAATCTGAGTGTCATTTGTATTCAGATAGACTAATTATTTGCTGCTTTCCCCACCTCAATAATCGGACATAATTTGTTCATTATGTTGAGCATTCAGTTAGGCGTTGATATCAATATTCATGTGTCATTTTTGTTATAATCGTACAACCCTGTTGATGAGTTTTTTTCGAGAACATCATTAACTCATTAACTTAGTGGGCTGCATCCTTTGTCAGTACAGATGCCAATGCTAACTTCCTCAGTTTTTCTCTTGAGCAGCAGGTTATATTGTTGGACATGTGGAAAGTAGTGATCAGACAAATCAGGCTTCAAAACCTGTGGTGGGTGGGAGTACCTTAAATTAACCAATCAATGTTGGTGCTAAATCAGGCTTCTGAACCTGTGGTGGGTGAGAGTGTTCTTAACTAACCAGTCAATGCTGGTGCTTAATGAGGCTTCAAAACATATGATCTCCAGCATTGATTGGTAGTTAGGGATACTCCCACCCACCACAGGTTTTGAAACCTCATTTGACTATCATAGTCGTAGAAAGAACGTTCTGAGGGCAAACAATAGTTTCGAGTGACTCTACTTGCTGAAGACGGGGGCCAAGTTTTAAAAATGTTTGTTCTTTTTTGAGAAAGTTCGACTCTTTCTGCCCAGGTGAATCTCAAGGGAAGTTAATGAGTTTTCTGAATCACTTTATACGTCAGCAAAATCGCAGGGCTTCAGGCTGCTATTGACAGCTATCACCTTCAAATCTGGCGTGAGTCTTCTAAAGGTACGACAGAAAGAAAAGGCTTAGCGAAATGCAGGCACAGTCCCGGGTGGCTTAAGACGTTCTTTTAATGTTTTTTTCTAATGATAAATTTGCAGTAGCTTTTCTTCACTACTGATCCAGCTGGAGATTATGGTGATAATGCATGTGATTTTAACACGCGTGGGCAGAATGGTATCACCATGCTTGCGGGCCCACTAGGCAATCAGCACATGGCCTAATGAAGATAGACTCTTGTTGGCCCACTGCGCAATCAGTACATGGCCTAATGAAGGTAGACCCTTGCTGGCCCACTAGGCAATCAGCACATGGCCTAATGAAGATAGACCCTTGCTGGCCCACT
>JAACJT020000007.1:4552257-4583503 GCA_009936485.2 Gymnarchus niloticus
GGACAATAAGCACATGGGCTAATGAAGGTAGACCCTTGCTGGTCCACTGAGCAATCAGCACATGGGCTAATGAAGGTGGACCCTTGCTGGCCCACTGGACAATAAGCACATGGGCTAATGAAGGTAGACCCTTGCTGGTCCACTGAGCAATCAGCACATGGGCTAATGAAGGTAGACCCTTGCTGGTCCACTGAGCAATCAGCACATGGGCTAATGAAGGTAGACCCTTGCTGGTCCACTGAACAATCAGCACATGGGCTAATGAAGGTAGACCCTTGCTGGTCCACTGAGCAATCAGCACATGGGCTAATGAAGGTGGACCTTGCAGCCAGACTCTCTTCACTGGTTGGGCTGATCCCTCTGCTCCGTATGTATGTATACAGCCATTTCAAGAAAGTTGAACAGGAAGAATTTACATACTGCTTTTCAGCAAAATGGCCGGTTAACACAACATCTGTGGCTGGAAATAGTCATAATTATACATAAATTAATGCCCAGCTGCCTTGACAAGTGGAAAACGTGAGTTTCCACAGCCCTGCTCCCAGTTATAGCAGGTAGTAGAAAAGGTGAGATATAACAAACCCTTAGAGAGATTATCCCTTTAGGTATTAATGTTTAGGAACCCTTCGGTATTAATGTCGTAAACCTCCAGGAAATTATTCTGATAAGGAATGAACTTGAAATAAACAAGATGTTTGTTCTCAACATCAAATTATACTGGGTGGGCTGCACACTCAAGATCTTTAAAATGGAATTAATTGAATGTTTTGTTATATGCAATGTATCGTATTAAGAATCAGTGTGCTGCTGACATATGACAACCCATATTAACACGGGTTAAACCCACATGTGGGTTAACAGGCTCTCAAACATGCGAGGTATGAAGCTTCCCATGCAAGGCTCATTTCATTTGTACCAGCTCAGCTCACTCCATGTCAGCGGTGTGAGATGGTACGTCCATTCATGAATTCATATATACGCCGGCCAATAGATGGTACGTCCATTCATGAATTGATACATATGCCGGCAAATAGATGGTACGTCCATTCATGAATTCATACATACGCCGGCCAATAGATGGTACGTCCATTCATGAATTCATATATACGCCAGCCAATAGTGCGGTATATGTAATGGAGTGTAAATATGAGTCTCCATCCCTGAGAAACGCTTTTTCCACCCTTGAAACATTATCTGGGATTCCTCATCTGCTCTTTAAGTCTGAAGTAAATAATTATAATCATTATAACATAATACCACTCGGCCACACTTACCTTTCTGGCTTAGTATCGGGTCACAGAACATTTTTCTATAAACGCATTTCGCCTCGGTACATGCTATTTCATTCCGCCTGCACGTGTTGTTACAAGTTATTTTTTATTTAACAATGCTTTACTTCACATATTAATTCAGACTGACTTGTGGGTGAAAACGCTGATGAACTGAAATACTGATTAGGTTAAAGCCTCAGAGATCTCCGAGGTTTTCTAGTGACCAGTTTCTCAAACGTTATGATCTAGACATTGAAAATTTAAAAATATATGAGCGAGCTCCTGGAAAATAACCAATTAAAATGTTCCGAAAAAAATACAGTACTCTTCCTCTATAAACAGACAGATTTTAATGAACGTTTTTGTCTGTTGAACGTAGCTGTGAGAAGCTAAATTTTGCTTGACAGTGACAGTCATGTGCATCATTTTCTGCTGTTTCGTCAGTCATGGTATGCCGAGGTCGAAGTCTATTTAAGATGGTTTTGTGGGTTTGGTTGGGCCCATTGAATGCATGCAGCTGAGGATGTGAAGTGATGGGGAGTTAAAACGCTTCTCAGAGACCTCGTTCAGTGTCATCAGAACATCCTCAGGCCAGCTGACCTTGCCATCCAGGAGAAGGGGAGTTTTGGACACAGGGGATTTTGACCGGTTCTGCTGTTCTCACTGAGAATTAACTGTGAGAAGTGTTTGGCACCATTTCAAATTCCAGGAGACACTAGTGGTTTTGGGATAGAGTTCTTTAATTTCTACCCGGGATTCAGCAAGACAGGCTGAGTTTATAGGTGGAAACATTCTGCCAGAAAGTAATTCATGATCAAGCCCAGAATTACTCTGAGATCTTTGTTTTTGGTCTTGTACAGTTCATATCATCCCATATACGATGCAAATGCTTCCGGGAAAGTGAATTACTAAGCCAGTGGTTTTGGCAGTCAGCTGTTGGCCCACCACTTTTCAGTGAACATTTCAAAAACCTCTAATAAATCTCCCAAAAGCAGGTTCAGGCAACTTCTTTCTATCTATTAGTATATCCACACAGTTAGCGGTTAAACCGAGGAAGTTAACCCACAGGGGTATGATGACAGTTCCCTCCTGTCAAATGGATAGATCTTATTAGTCTGTATGGAAAGATTTATCTATAAAAGTGAGATGTTCTGACAAGACAGACAATGTTTCTGCTTACAGAGGTGCACTTCCTTGATTCAGACAATATTATTTTTCTGTGCAAGATGAAACAAAACCATTTCCACTGATCAGAACTAGTTAGCAATGAGAAGTGAGGAGATTGTTCCCCTCGTGACACGGGAGTATGTCTGCTGTGTGGGGGTGGAGGGTGGGAGTCATGGTCTGTCTTTGAACCACAGGCTTGAGCTGTGTGTGTGTTCTGTACTAGACAGGCAGCTTCCATGTGCTGGACAAGTGCTGCTAGGTCAAACTGAACTGCCAGCCTTTCCTCTCCATCAGAAGAGACCCATGGGAAAGTCGCAGGCGTCACTGGTTCACCGGGATGTCCCGGGGAGCCTTCCCCTTGGGTGCCTGCTGTGCTGCTAATCATCCAGATGCTGTTCCTCCCATGTCGAGGTGGGGATGGCACTGTATGGGTCAATGATGACCTTGGCGCAGCGGATGATCATGGCAACCAGCAGGAGGCAGAGGAATGCGATGCATGCCAGGGTCAGGCCCTGGTCCACGTCGACAAAGGCAGGGTCGGGTGTTGTCTCCACCATCGCTTTGGTCTGTCCTCGTGGGTCAGGGCTACCTTCCCTACCATCCTGCCGCTTCACCTGAGAAGCAGAGAGACTTAGGATAGCTGTGGTATGACCTGCTCCAGGTTCTAGGCTGTGCAGTGTAAATGTTTTTAGGTGGCCAGGACATGAAGTTCACCTGAAATTTTACCGTATGACGTTTATTAACACAGATCAGAAGGTCAGACTTATTGAAATCTATTTAAGGAAAAATATAGAAAAACTTGCAAGAAGACATTTTGTACCCATTAAAGTCTGAATGTAAGGCATTTGTAAATACTGTTTTCTCGAGCATGGTACCACGGACATATGAGGTTGGAGGATCTGAGGCCACCCCTGGCGTGGTGAGGAGTTTTCATTCTTTGCCCATGTTTACATGAGTTTCTTCTGGGTGCTTCATTTTCCTCCTGGAGTCCAAAAACTTGTGTGTGTGTTCGCCCTGCATTTTACATTTTAAACATGTCGTTCCCTTCCCTGTGTTTCCCTGGGATAGGCGCCAGGGTAGCTATGATCCTGTTCAGGATACACCGTGCGAAAGTATATAAGTATTAATTATGAAATGCATCTCTAAGGGAATCAATACGCGACATCAGCATTTCAAACTGGCACATTACGCTTTAAGACGTTAAAGAGAAATGTCATTTTAAGGTTCGATTATTTATCCTTGATGCAAGTTAGCGTCAACGGGTTCTGTTAAAACTTAATTGTACACCAGTGTTTATTTTACGTGCTTCGGTCCACGATCCAGATCCAGATCCCGCGGCCCGAACCCCGAATGTGCTGCCAGGCTATTCTGCCTGCCTTGACCCAGCAACGTTCCCACAACGTCCAATGACGTTCTTAACGTTCCTGTAACGTACCCGTAACGTTCCCTGTTTGCTGGGGAGCTGCCATGGGGCAGGCGTTCGCATATTTTAATGTGTGGTTGCTGCACAGTCCTAATCCCAGCAAACAGGGACCGTTACAGGACCGTTACAGGTACGTTACAGGACCGTTAGGCGCGTAATGAGAACGTTATTGGACGTTGTGGGAACGCTCCCTGTTTGCTGGAATGTCGCTAGTCTATAACTAAAAAGAGTGAATATCTGCCGTAACTTAATCGGATGTCCCCTCCGTAAGCTGCCTTGGTAAACGAGGTTAGCTTTCACAGTAGTTTCATTCACTTTTACATTTACTTAGAAGACGATTTTGTCCAAAGCGATTTACAACCGAGGTAGACAATACAGTTGCCAAGGCACCAACTTGGGTACGGGAGTTACCAGGGTATAAGTTTCCAATGGGTAACCAGTAATAAGTATAAAATCGTATTAATTATTGCTTCCCGCTAGTCACCATTTTGGAATACTTGTCAGCATGAACTATTAAAAAAGTTATTACTATTTGTGTTTAAGTTTTAGCCTCAGTAATATTACCGAGGAAATATTATCTACACACCAAAGGAAAGCTGCTGCTAATTAAGCCAAATGTGTGGACTGCTATTGTAAATATGTAGATCTGACAAATGGTGCAGCTTGGACCTATCAAGCTATTCAAATTTAGCCGTGATCCAAACTCTCACTGTCATCTTTTCTGATTTGGACGCACTGTGGAGTATCAGACCCAAACACCAACAACAGACCGCCGATATGAAGCTGTCTGTATTGCTAAAAGGTGCTTGAGTATTAATAAAACCTCCACGTTGCTCTCGGTTGCGTGAGTATTAATAAAACCTCCACGTTGCTCTCGGTTGCGTGAGTATTAATAAAACCTCCACGTTGCTCTCGGTTGCTTAAGTATTAATAAGTCCTCCATGTTGATCTTGGCTGCTTGAGTATAAATAAAACCTTGCACAATCATTGACCACAGAACATTATACTGATGCCCTGCAAGTAAGACAGCCGTTCACCAGTTGTTGCGTTTCATCCCAAAGGAAGGCCTTGTGCAAACAGCCCTCAGGTGGGGCCATTTTTTCAAAAATAAAATGATAAAATGACCAAATTCCAAATATGTAGCATTAAAGCTAAATTAAGCAGGTTGCAGGTTATAAATCATCTCCATCCCTGGCCAGCTGCATTTCATAGGATGATGACTGGAATAATTGACTTAAGCTGAGTTTCAATGCCGTTAATCTGTTGTGTCTTTGGCAGAAGGAGCAGCCTTGCCGATGCGATGAGCCGCTCTCTCGTCGCTAATTACGTCATTTCGTAGTCACTCGACCAGCAGTTTCTGACAACTTTTTCGAAGGACGAATGAACTGAACGTCCATCAGGCTGCCGAGGATTATTAACGGAACGTGGTGATGTACTGCCGTGCCAGACAGTTGGCTGATACTGTCTCTTTGGTGATGGTGATTCCCGGCGCATGCTAATTGGCTCCAGCTAGCTACAGCTGGAGTTTGCATCCAGCAGTAACTTAATTTGCTACGCAGGGCCTGAATTGAAAATGTGCTTTTTACTTTAAATCGTCTACTCTTCTCCTAATGTGAACATCACAATGTCCAGAGTTTTTTCAGCTTCTGGTCACCCATGTCTCCCCTGAGTTAGCGTGCGCTAGAGTCCCTGTACTTGGAGACGTCAAATATTTTTTGAATGCCCCTATTCCATACAAGACACCGGCTGGCTGATCACCTGGCCTGTTCTTGTCCTTCCTGAACGTTTACCCCCATCACAGCATGGTTCATTTCCTCGTTCTTTTGTGCCCGTATGGACCTGTGGCTTTCGAATCCCTTCCTGCATTGGGTTCTTCAAGCTGAACGATGAAGAAATTCGATTGCACACATTTTCCCCCAAAGGCAGGACCACTGGACTGCATGGCCCTCCTGGAGAGGGAGGTGAAGCAGAGCGTTTAAAAGAAATGATGTTCAAAACATTCTAATTCAAAGGAATTCCCGCAAGAAATGGAAAAGATACATAAATAGGGTAATGCCACTTTTGAAAACCTTCATATTTTCTATGACTCAGCACTTAGCTCATCCAAACGATGCTGACTGAATCTTTCAAAACGCGACGGTCACGAAACATTTTGCTTTTCCTGGCATGCGTACATGAATATAGTACATGAATAAGAAATTTTGGACAATATTGAAGGGAAATTCTTAGAGGGAAAAATGTTGACAACCTTTCTGTAGGAACCGAATGGTGACAAAGACCAGACTTGTTATTTTGTATGAATACATTGTGACAAGCAGGTCACCAGTGTTTGTGTACGAGGCATATTTTTGAGTTTACTTTACACCTCTTTCTACAAACAGCGACCAGACCTGCCTGGCTGAATTAGAAAAGCTGAGGCCCTAAAAAAAAAAAATCTTGAAATACTGAAGCCTTCGGTTGCCTCTTTGCTGCCTCTTCATCCAGTTTGGGGAAACGTTACACCCATGCCTGAGTTAGCACTTTTGGAATGCCTTACCTGCTTTAAAGTAATAAGCCATTCGGTTTTTTCGCTACGTCCTGTCAGAGGGAGACTTTTCTGAGCTGTAATTATTGTATTTTTTCCACATATTCATGAAACTGTAACCTTGGAAACAGCATTAGCAATTTAATGGAAAATTAGGGCTGACTCCGCTGGGCAAGGATCCCTGAAAAGGTAGCTTTCATCTTTGGACTGACTCACCTCCGATCAAACATTCGTAGGCTGCCCTTTGATGCTCCATCTCTGCATTATGCTGCGGACTTGTGTCTGCAGAACATTAGCCACCACCTTCCCCTGTAGGTTTTAAAGGTAGGCGTTGGAGCGTGTGACTGAGTGTTGGGTTGTCAAATCGAATGAAGAAGGTACGTTTATCCGGCATAAAGATCAAGTTCAAAACTTGGAATTGATGATCAGAACTGGCCTGAGTTTTCCACACATAGACTTTCGATGTCATGACAGTGTTACGAGACTAATCGGCAACGCGTGAACGTTGTCTGAGAGCGGCGACGCGCGGCTTTCGTTGCCGTGCAACGACAGTGCGAAACGGACGCTAATCCTACAGCAGGATTAGCTACACTTGTACTGGAGGGTCACGCGATCGAACATGGGTTAAAAAAACACGCCTGACTACAAGGAGCACATGAAGGTAACCTCTGGGCACTCGAAGGAGGTGGCAGCACAGACAGGGTGAGGGGCCCGAACTGAGTTGCGGGGGCTCGTGACGCATCGTTCCCATGTCTGAGGACCTGCGTTGTGCTTGCAGTAACCTATGCTAATGTGCTACAGCTACTGCATAATTGCAGTGTGCTGCAGCTTAGATATTCTCAGCTTTTCCTCCCTCCCTTCGGCCCTGTCACGGGAGATGGATGACACACTCCATCCTGAGTTAAGCCTCATCACTATGCGATAAACAAACTCTTTCCGGAACTCGCTCCGTCATTCCCGGGTCCGGCGTGCTGTCCCGAGACGTCCTCTGGAGCTGAAACTGGTGGTATGTGGTCCAAGGCCACGGACCAGACCTGAGGAAGGTGTCCAAATGCCGGAGAGGGCTTTTCGGTCCGTAACCGGGTCGCGAGCCCTTCCATCGGTTGACGCTGCAATTGCTTTTGTCTTGCTGTAGTGAAGGTGATTCCCCTCTCCGTGGCCCATCTGCTATGAGGAAGAGGAGAAAGCCACATCTGGCGACCACAGCTCTCATGGAATGAACCAAACCGCTGGGGAAGCAGCCACCCTCTCATCTGATACTTGATGCCCTAAATCATTCAGAACTTCAGTTTTATTCTTTTTTCCATTTCACATTTTTGTGTCCATCTCTTGAATTTATTAGAAGATGCGTGGAAAAAGTCCTGCAGGAAGGCAGAAGTTTTTCTACGGATGACACTGAGGGGTCATTTGGACAATGAATGGTGGCTTTGAAAGGTTATAATGCAATCTAATCTACATTGGAGTTAAGCGGCTGATTCATGGTTGCCTAGGTTAATTGTGGCTGCCCCATAATTCTTTGGGGAATCGTTTTACAGGACACCACGTCCCACTGGGCTAGCATGTTAATTAGGTCTACTGACCTGGCAGGTTATTTTTAAATTGTGAAACAAAAAGAATATCAAACCATATAAATTTGCTTTGTGCTCCATCTGTGAATTGCTCTGTGCGACTTTCTGGGCTTCTAAGGGTCAGCAAGGTTGGAAGTCAAGCTAGAAAATCTCGCAAATTTCCTGTAGGTTTCCTGCTAGCCTCCATGTTGAGGCTGTTGCCAAATTAATACAGTGAAGGTCCTGCCTTGGTCACTGGGGATCTCCACCGTCCTAAAGTAGGCTGCCTACGGAAGCTTGCGATGCATGTGTTCTAGAAACGCCCAGTGGGTCTGTTTTGGAGCCCCGCGCCCTGCCTCGGTGCCCTCGTCACCTTTGCCGGGACATTATGATTCTTAGGCAGTTGTCAACAGCGAGGAACCGCTGCCTGGACAGACGCTCCGTCAAGTTTCTGCGGAGCAGGCGTGGATGGCCTGCGTTGGCAGGTAACCCGACTGTGAGAGAGGGAGTGAGGGAGAGGGAGAGGACTCCTTCATAGCTTTGTAGCTTTCCACTGCCAGCTGAAACTACCTGTGAATTTCCCGTCTCAAAAAGGGATGACAGAGCGATGAGGATGATGGTGACGGGGTTACATGGTCACTGGGATAAAAGTGACAATTAGATGGCAGGGAGGATAAGGACAGTCTGTAAACGGAATGAAAGAGGTGATAGCTGTCATCAGGTATAAAAAATCTAATACTAATGATTTAGTACTGAATCCTGCATGTTCTGCTGTAATCACATCTGTAAACACTATACACTCCGATATAAACTCAGCATAGTTCATAGGATGTTAATTCTTCACATATTAATGAATTGGTATCTAATGATTTATCTGCGAGCGTGCTGGCATAGTCTGCTTTGAAACGGGGCTCACTTTAGATGAGATTAGCGAGCCACTGGGACAGTACTGATCAGTGTAATAATGCTTAAATAGTCCGTTAATCTCCACGACGACCCGTCCTCTGCATCTCCCGGGCTCCAGTTTGACCCGGCGATGTATGCCAAGTCATGAGTGCTGGGCGGGGCGCGGCGGACCCCCGATCCTGTTACGCTGCCCGAACGTGGTGGCAAGTGGCGTCGTCTATATAAACATCTGTCCTTCAGAAAACTCACCCATCAATAAGACTTTGGTTGCTGTGGTACGTTTCGTTTTTGCAAAACTGAATTTATGAAGCTGTATTTAGTAATGTATAGCTTCCTCTCTGCCAAATCATACAATTTTAATCACTTGTTTAATGAATAACAGGATAAATCTTCACAGAGAGTTAACATTGGACTGAGGTGGCAATGTTTGGCCCTGGACTGTTCAGGTTGGACCTTGAGAAACTGACTGTTTAAGACAAATAATGGATGACAAAGCTTGGAATCATGAAAAACACAATTAAAGAAGCAGGCTTTTACATCTGAATTCTGAGAGAGACCTGTGTTCTGAGGAACCCAGGTCTGCTTTAGGGTTCAACCTTGTCGCCGGTCTCTCTCCGGGGTTGTGAGGTCGGATGAAGCTGAACGGAGAGATTAATGTATGGCTGGCTGCCCCTAAAACCTCTCTGCTATGGTAGATGCAACTGTGCTGTATTTCACCTTCACTCTGAGTGACACCATCAAGCCTCCTGTCACACAGATACAAATCTGCCGGAATAGTGTCCGTCTCGCGTAAATATCAGATGGATGGGGTTTTTTTTGAACTCCTTCTCGTTCAAATACAATCTTTAGTTCAGAAAGATGATAAATTATGAACACTGAGGATGAATAGGTGATATTTATTACCTGCCTGTGGAGCTAAATTAAGCAAGCAGAATTTAAAAGCCCTATTTAAAGTCCTGTTATTTCTGTTAATACCCTCAACAGTTTTTTAAATGATGACAGCTTAACATAAAGAAAACGATTTCTGATCTGAGAACAGCACACTATATCAGTTAAATGATCATAGTGCAGAAACCACTAGACATGCAAATTCATCCTTCGTTTTTCATAAACGGATTTTGTTCATTAATGTTTGCTCTTGTGGCAATGGCTCCACTACACTGCCTTTCTGACGTTATTAAAATATAATACCTGAAGATTACACATGGATGCTCTGTTTCACCAGACTGATTCTCCTTGCATGTATAAACTTTGGCAGATCAAGGACCCTCTGCTGGAGAGAAACTTTCAATCCAGTCCAGAAAAATGCTACCGCCTAGCTTATCTTAACACGGTTCTGCAAACTTTTCTGGTCATCAAACACAGAACGTGGTCCTTTCATGATAAAGCGGGAGGTGCCATGCTGGTTCATCCTGGAGTGGCTTATAAGGCGCACCCACACCCAGGGTGAGCCTGGGATCTCATGCAAATTCAGCGGGAGGCTTTCATCCTACAGAGGCTCAGCAGCGTAAAGGGTAAGCAGCCCCCCGGTCTGTGGAAAATCCCAGCTGCAGACACGGCACCTTGCCGGCTGGCCGCTCTCCGGGATACGCCTCAAATGATACGAAAGGTACAAGGCAGAAAGAATGAAACAAGTAACCCTTTTGGTTGCCACGGCGACGGAGAAAGCGTTACCTGGCCGCTGTCACATCCTGTGGAGGAGAAAGTGGCGCCGGTGATTTTCCAGAGTCAGGCTGATTTGCCTACTGCTGCATTACCGCACCGCCGACTTACTGCATCGCCCTGCCGGCGTGGCTGAAGCAGCCACGCACATGTGACGACGTGAGACGGAATTCCATCCATCCGTACCGGCACCGGTTGCCTACACAGGCTCTCTTCCTCGCATCCTCCGGCAGACTGCCAGCCACTAATGCCCCCCCCCGTGTGTGTGTGTGTGTGTGTGTGTGTGTGTGTGCGTCCCTGTGAAGCTCCACCGCAATCTGCCCGTCATTCCGCTCACTCTGGCGTCGCTAAGTCGCCGTTGGTCACTATCCACTAATTCCCCTTCTCGGGAGGTAGAGAGGCGTGGGGGCTCTCTGACTCCCCCTCCTTGACCTCTGCATGGCTCCTGTGCCAGATGTCACACAGGAGCGGGGGTGGGACCAGGCCCTGGGTCACAGGGGCTGTCAGTGACGCTAACGTGTGAATACAGGTGGCAGAGGCATCGACTTTGTCAGCCTTACCGGTCAGCCACACTTCTCACGAGGACACCGAGTGCCGTGAGAAGCCAGACGAGTAAATAAACATTTGAGAGTGAGGCTTGTGTCCATAATTACCTTTCATTTGTTTTGTCTGGTTGATAAAACCGTTCTCTACTTTGATTTACGTCCTTGGAGCAATCAAGCTTGAAGCAGAAGAACAACATATTAAATTTTACTGTTCCCATTCTTCTTGTCAATGCATAAACTTTTCACATTTTATTTTGCATGAATTCATTTTCTCTCTTCTTTCTGAAGAGGCATATTCAGGGCTGGTTGTGAATTAGCCACTTAGCATGTTCCTAATTGAACAGCCATGTTTGAAGTCTATCAGAATGTGCTACCTATCATATAACAAGGCACCTTGGTCCACACCGGGACCCAGCAGATTCTGGTGTGTATGGTGGCACATGGCCAAAGGACCCGGTGTTTTGGACTGGGTCAAAGCTGTTTTTTGTTTACAGATTTGTTCTGTATTTCTTTCACGATCAATACGAGCTGGGCAGGGAGTGAAGCGTGAGCGATGAAATGGAAGAAGCAGCTACAGTGAACCAGCTTCGCCGGAGGCTATAGGAGCCTTTCGCCGAGGCGGTCGAAGCCTTTGAACATTCAATGGGCCGTTCGATGGATGCATTCCGTACCGGGGAAACGTCCAAACCCAGCAGGAGAGACATCTGTAATCTATAACTCTAAACAGAAGTTTTATGCAGCTCTCTCTCTCTCCTAATGTATGCTTTTGGCAATATCAGGAAACTGCTGTTAATTCCCATTAATCATAAGATTTCTGCACTGCTGTTCGGTAAAGTAGCTGGAGGAAATCATTCAGCCAGGAAGGCTGAGCCTGGTTCTTTGGTGCTCATAGAACACGCCTTCATTTCTACCCATTAAGAGAAACCCAATAAAATAAAAACTTTATTGCCACATAACAGTGGCTGGTGGCAATATTTGTTAACGCAGCTTACCATAATTGACAATAGCAGACATAATATAACAACGGGATATAAGAGGCACACTCTACGGAATAAATACACAGCATACGCAACACAGTACTCGCACATATTAAATGTCACACGGAAAAAGATTACGGTAAAGACAGCACACAATGCAGAATAGATCATTAACACTGAATACACAACATTCTTTCGAAATGAATAATTTTCACTCAAGTATTGTGTGTTTAGATACTGTATGTCTACATATTCATAAGTTTGTCTGGAGCTGAGATAAAGGGGGAAGCAGACCGTGCAAACAACTCATCAGTATCTTGTACTGGACAGCCCATTACATCCTGTTAATGTTTACAGAGTTCTCTGGCAAGATAGTACTACCTCGTACCATTTCGCTTTAGGAAAATCGCTTCTCTGCACGGCCTGTGCCGGGCGGCAGGGAAGGGGGACAGAAATAAGAAAGGAGAATGTAAAGGGGAGGGAAGACCACTACTCCTAAAGGAATCCGAAAGCGGGGTGCGGCCCACGTTTTGCCTGTGTTCACAGAGATAATCGCCGCTCTAAACGATATCTGATAATGGATTGCGTCAGGTTCTAGCGGGCTTTAAGCTATAGAAGTACGACTTAACGGCAGCCTTACATTGGCGAGTACGTGGGTGCAGATCTTGCCTCTGTGTGGGCGGGGTTTGTGTGTTTGAGCGGGGAGGTAACACCTTGGATACTCCAGTTTCCTCCCACAGTCCGTAAACATGTGCGTAGGTTGACTGGTGACTCTGAACTGCCTACAGTATGTCAGGGTGCATCCTGCACTTCAAGGGATAGGTGGCAGGGTCACCCTGAACCTGCACTGGATAAGCGGAGGATAGATGGAAGTTCTACATGCATCAAGTGAAGACTTCACCCCACCTAAATTAATTTTATTGATGTTAAATAAACAAGACAAACTGGCCTACTCCTTCCAGTGAGCCAAGGTCAGACAGTCCAGCTGGCCCAGGACGCAGACAACACGACTGTGTTCGAACCGGTCGCCTTGAGTTTGGTGTTGGTGCAGGCATTTGGTTTGACCTCTGGGGCCACATTTAATCGTGGTCATGTACTTTGGCAGCTGGAAGGCAAGAGCGGATGTCGCAAGGGATCTCACTCTCTGTGACAGATCTCTCATTGTGTTGGGGGTCTACTTTCTTCTGTGTAACCTGGGAAAAACATCTGGCTGCAGCCAGACAGGAGATGGGGCTGTGGAAGACCCGGTCCCTGCCCTTCCTAGGTAAGGTTCTCTCCTTGAGAGCAGATGTACTTCCCACACTGCTCTACTTAGCCTGTGTATATTCCATGCCCCGCTTCGTGCAGAGAGTCCTGACATGAGATGATTTCAATCTCATCTGGGGGGGGGGCAAGTGTGAGTATGGGAAGACAGAAGTGATGTACCTCAGAAAGGATAAGGGGGGGAGGGATGTCCCTGATTTCCCTATCAAGTCTCATTGCCTGTTCTTTTTCCAGCTCTGCACACGTCTGGTGGCTCCCCTGGAGCACCCTCACCGGTGTTTTGTCAACCTGTGGCTGGCCCTGCCCATGCAATGCCGGTGAAGTCGTGGTCCAACTCTGGCCACAAGGCTGAGACACTACCGGACCACTACAACCATGCAGTAAGGTGGCATAGATCTTTTCCAGCAGGTCTTACCCCGGAAGCCCTTGTCAAGCACCAAAGCCTAACACAAGGCTGTGCTGGAGCTGAACGACGCTCAAGTTGTTTTGGGCCTGGAGAAGGACACATAGAGTAGGATCCAGCCCAAAGGCTTTGACCATTGGCTACAGGACCTGACTTGTGGTTTTTGCATGGTACATTTCTGGACAGGGATGTGCTGTACAGACACAAATTGACCAGACATCCGTGTTGCCCAAAACCTAAGTGTATAAAGCAGGAAAACTAATCACACCTTTTAGGACTGTGAGTACGCAAAGGAGGTCAGGAGATCAGTGGAAGGTCTGTGCAGGAAAGCAGAGCTGCAGTTTCCTACGCCACGGTGCTCATGGGGTAGCCCTCGGCTTCTCAGACTCCCTTCCCTCCCCAGATCTGGATGCTGAGCATCAGTACCAAATGTGAACTTTGGAGTGTGAGGTTGTCACTCATCCAGAAAGGGGTTGACTTTTGAGCCCCACGAGTGTATCAAAAGATCAGGGCTGAGTTCAGTCCCAGAATGGAGTGTGACAGTCACTTTGTGGGGCTACAATGAGGCTAAGGAAAGGTGGAAGGGCCTTTTCTGGCTTTGGTCCCGCTTGAGGTTGGTCGATATCGGTCCACCTGAGAATGTAAGTGCAGCACCAATTAACCACTCACATGTGTTTGATTTTTGGTACAGTGCTTTCCTTTTTCTGAATGAATGACATTTGAATGACTTTACTGTCAGCCAAAACTCCTAATGAGTCTGCTAAATGGGGTACGTTCCTTTATATTTCTTTGATTTTAAGGCTGTGGAGTGTTTTATGCCCTTAAAAAAAGTTACTGAGAACACACCAATTTCTGAATGTTTATTTGCAGAATGCGTTTAAATACGTTATTGCTTGATTGAGTTTAATCATTGTGCTGCTGTTATTGTGATTATTATTGAAAGCTAATTGAATGTACACACTTGAATTTGTTTTATCTAAATGGAGACTTGATTGCTTGAAAGGTTGCATTGATTGATTGTAATGATTATTGTGTATTTGGTGTGATTTCTTTATATTTAATGTATATTAAAAAATAACTGGCTAAAGCTGAATTTCAGTTTGTAATATTAATGAGTAAGTCTCCTCAGGTGTGCACCTACTAATCAGTAATAAAAACAAACACGAACAAAATGAAAGATTAACTTTTTTTTTGCTTCAGCTCAATGCGGTACGTCATTTTCTTCTATCACAACACACAGATTCACCAAATTCCCATTTGTGTACCTGACCAACGTGATTAGCATCACCGGTACCTTCACCCCGATGAAGGTAAGATGTATCGGTCCAAGGGAAGAACGAAATTCCTGTTAAAGTGTCATATGCAATACAGAGAGATGAATAGGTGCGGCTGACCTCTGTCAAGCAAAATCGTTATTTAAAGCATCTTCAAGCACAAACTGAAAAACACTGACTCCACAGTCTAGGGAGGAAATTAATGTGAGACAGTGACAAAGGCAGGATGAGATGGCTCTCCCCACAGCATTTCTAATGTGTTGACACTCTAAACAGGAGCAGTGGTGACTGAAGGATTGCTGGAGATGATAACCCAGATTAAGTTAAATGATAATCTATTCAGGGAATAACCTTAATTGTTACCTGGACAGAGGTGAACTGGGAATGGCCGATGGACATTATGAATTAAATGAATGGCTGACATTGAGAACAGTGGTAAGTCTTTAGTAAGTCCCACAGGGGTTTGACCTCCTCTCCTAACTGCAGCCAAATATCCAGAACAACGCTGAATACGACAGTAATAAAACATTATCATTTCTAAACACATTGCCTAATTATACCGAGATATGATTCCTCATGAAGCCAAACCCACTGTAAGCGGGTCTTAGGTGTGAACCTTTCCACAATCCCATTACCTGAAACAGAGCCGAAAATATTTACTCCGAAATCATCAGTGCAACATTAATCCTCTGAATTTTATTTTTATTTCTATTTCTATATTTGTAAGAGCAGCAGTTAGTGTGTGTGTTTTTTATTATTGTATCGTCTGGCGTGAGAAGGCCCCGCGTGCCGTTCGTCGCGTGCCGGGGTTGACCGGCGGGCTGCAGATCGGAACCGGGACGGCGATGACGTCACTGGCGTGTAAGTTGGCCGGCGTCCAGGCGGCTCGAGATAATTAATTCGAGCCAAATCTCGCGGTGTTACCGCAGACGTCTCGCGTTTTCCAGCCTTGGAGGGGAGGGGGCGGCTGAAAAAAGAGCGAATCTCTGGCAGACGCCGTCAGTCCGTCCGCTCGTCCGGCCGCTCGAGCTGATCCCTGCGCTTCGGCGGAACCCGGACTGTCCCCTCGTCCGCCGTCATCCTCCTCCTCCTCCTGAATCCGAGGCGACATGGCGACACCCGCCGCCGTTAATCCGTCGGGTGAGTACGCCGTCTAAGAGCCGCTCCGACCTCCGGCTCTGCTGTGTTATATTAGTATCATTTCCGAATTTTTGTTCCATGGTAACAAAAGGCTGGGAGCCGCGGTGCCTTTTCGTATGGACCTGTGGGGGGATGCTGCCTTCACACCGAGCCGGCCTTCAACTCCTCTTTCATCTATTTCTCTTGTCCCGGGATATGGGAATTCATCCCCGTCTTATTTTTTTTCTGCTCCTACGTGATAAAAGTGAGGAATTGCGACTCAAGCGCGATGGTTGGCGACGATTGCGGGCCCCCCCGCCGCCCCCCCTTCTGTAAATGCAAATGGTGGCTTTGCTGAATACATTATGTGAGGAGCAGTACGTGATTGATTTGCTTGATTAATCTCCTTAAGAACACAAAGGTCCCTTTGGCGTGGAAGACCGCCTCCTGCGGGCTCTGCTCCTCGAATCGTGCGCACTCCTCACTTGCCCTGCCTGTTGATTTCCCCCCCCACCCCACACACACACACACACACACACACACACACTCTCACACACACACACTCACACTCTCACACACACACACTCACACTCCTTGTTTCATTTGTCTCTTTCCTTGTGTTTGATTGTCTTGAACGTAACCCGCAGCGGCTTTACAGCTCGGACAGGGCGTGTGACCCTGTGTGGCAGCGTTATTATGTAACTAGTGGAGATCAGTGTTTCTGTATTCTCCTACCTGTCGAGCTTACTGTAGTGTCTGCGCCAGATGGGACGGCTTGGCAGCTGCGGAGATGCTGTGGTTGGACTCCGTGGAGCTTAAAGAAAGAGCAAAGTCTTCTGATTCCAGCTGTGCCAGCTGTAGAAGTGGTAACGTGTGTGTGTGTGTGTGAGACAGAGGGCAAATTGAATGCCGTTAGTTCAGATGTTTACCAGATAACACACTCAGATCTTCCTGAAGGTGCTAATTGGTAAGCAGTTATGACTTCCTTCTGAAAGTAACGTAGTACTTCAGTTGGGTGTTGGGTCTCTGCTGACCGATTTGTAATAGAGGGTGTTAATGTCTTCAGATGGTGTTGCAGTGTACTGATGAATTCAGCTCGGAAAAAAGTGATGTCAGACACGGAGGAGGAGGAGGTGGACGATGAAGCAGTGTGCTGCTCATTTTAAGCAGCTACCTGGAAGGGAGGGGAAATATCTTTATTAAAATATGATAACAGTAGCTGTGGCAGAGTCATTAATAATCTCCCAGAAGGCTACAGGTCCACTGTGGTATTGTCAGTAATACAATAAACAGAGTAAACACTAGTGCAAAGTAGAAAAAAGTGACACGTTTATGCATTTAAAATGCTGATTAACATCAGTATATAACATGACATGAAAATACCCCCAGAGCTTAAATATAATCTGTGCCTGTATTCTCGTTGTCAGAGCAGGGTTACAGGGAGACCTTAAAGAAAGGAGCGGCTTTAAATGGCAAGAACAGACTAAATTCTGCTGTGAAGACATGTTTACATATAACAGCAAACACATTTTAGAGGCCCGTTTCTCGGTCGAGCCGCGGCTCTGCTTAAAGGCTGCGGGACTGTCAGCTAGTCAGATTGTCTGGGATAACTGAAGGTGCATTTTAACGTTTGCCTGTAGGAGAGCTAACAACCAGGCTACTATGTAGGATGTGTGGACTGCCTGGCTATGTTATGGGCCTGATCATTTGGGGATAGGAATGATGAGACTGTATGGTGTTAAATACAAGAGCAGAGTGATGATAAAGTCATCCTAGTTAGGATGTGTATTTTCTGCAGCCCTTACTAATCTCAAAGCCTAGAATTTCACCGGAGTGTCATTGGAAATGCACTAAAAACAATTTTAATGCAAGAAAATACATGGTCATTTTTAGGTTATAAAGCATGGCTCAAGTTAACCAATCTGTTCTTTGGACTTACTTTCGCCTAAAAGCAGTCAACTTTTAATTTGTAGGTTATACAACCCAGCCAGCTTTGTAGTCATGGGAAATATTAATCAATCTAGACAGCAAGCGTAAGGCGCTTTGTTTTGGAAAGAAGAAGTCTGAATAGAGAGAAGTAATTTGGCTGATGATCTGAAACTTTTGCTTTAGCAATATATAGCCCAGTTGTTTATAACTGGCACTAATGACGACTTCCTGTTTATATACCACTGTTTTGTCCTTAATAGTTGGTCTGCTTCTATCTTCGTTGGGTCTGTTCTGGCCGGGATGTTCTGCTAACATCATCTGGCTTTCCTTCCTCATATGGCCAGTCCTGCTTGAGTCATTGAGCACTTCTGTTTATTTTCGATGTAAATAGAACAAAGATGAGATTATGATTGATCTAAAAAAGTTCAAAGTGTGTCTGTCACAAACCCCAGTGCTCAGCCGTACCGTCCTCTTCCTTTACTCCTCACGCACGTCCGTAAGGTCTATTCTGATTACAAAACATTTTTCGTTTTCATATTTGAAACTTAAGGGACAGTGGCTTTTTTTTTGATTTACATGTGAAATGTATTTCTGTTGACAGTTAAACAACTTCACCAGTCTCGTTTTTTTTTAAATCCCGTGCGTGGGTTTTCTCCTGATAAATCAGACATTTTCTATCTTTGGAAACCCCATGATAGTTCCCATTAGGGAGCTGTTAAAATCCACGGTTTGCCAGCTTGCCCCCTCCCGTTTATTGTTTGCATCCAGTCCGCACGGGAGCCGCTCATGAAATCCCGAAAGTGAAGCATAAGTTACGTTAATCATTTGTTAAAATACAGAGGCTTGGCTCTCCATACATCGGTAATTATAGTGCGAATGAAAGGCTTATTATGCAAGGAATGGGGAGGTGTGTTTCATAGCGATGGTTAAGGGAGTAGGATTCGTGAGTCTATATAAACAGAGCCTTGGCTATGCCTGGAATGGAATGTGCTGTAAATGCTGAACAAATACAGGTAAAAGAAACAGGAGAAGTATTGTAAAGATGGTGGAGTGGAGACTTGCATTTATGTTCAGCCTTCTGGTACAAGGAAATGGACTGTATGGTCTTCTCCAGTGGTTTTGGTGGGTAGTGCTTGCATGTCCATTGAGAGTTTTTGAAGGATAAGCAGCCATGTGGTTTGCTGGGATGTAAGGCAGGCCGAACGCGACTGCCTAGCTGCTGGGGTAACGGGATTTGGGAATTTCCTGGGGGGGGGACTCCACCTGGTGGTGTTTCTGTCACCCACACCATGGTCGTCAGACCCTGAACTTGCTGCGCAAATGTTTTAAGAAGGCCTATGGCTCAAAGTCTTGATTAGCATTACAAGACTGGATCATAGGCAGTCAGTATTTTCATCTCGTAATCAGTTAAATATGCCTGCAAATCCAGCCACACACCTGTCTGCTGCCCCCTGCTGTTATACAGTGTAAATGCAAGTCTACCAAAAAGGTTAACTGTTCACAATTTTGAACCTCGAGAGATGTAAACGTCTTTTGTTTTCAGTTTGACTGCAGCCTGTTTGCTATGGAGAGAATGAATGGAGCCCACAGTAGTAAATGTTGATTTGGTGCAGGAGTCAATTAGAGGACCTGTCATTGTTTTGTTTGCCCTGTCACTCGCCGCAGAACGAGCACAAACACCTTATGTCGAAGACAAACTCTGGTCGTGGTTGCTTATTTTTATTTTTTCTCCTTATTCATGATGTTGTCCTGGCACACAGAGATGGGCACAGACCTCGCCGGACCTGTGACGATGCCGGGCGCCGTGGTGGGGGCAGGACAGGTGCGGATGGCTGGTTCCATGTCCAGCCGGGGAGGGAAGAGGAGATCTGGTGGGTGAGTATCCCAGAATGTTAGACCTGTTTCCCAGGGCGGAGATTGGAACCCGGAGATCCCACGGTTTGGTCAGAAATGTGATCGGAGAGGGTTTGCCGGCAGGTGGGTGGGCATGGTCTCCCGTCGCCGCCTCCACCGTCCTCATGCACACGCTCCTGGCTGCACGACTGCTAAGCGGCAGTTCGAGCCAGACCACGGAGCTCGCTGTGAGGCAGCCCACTCCTCAGCTGGAAGCATCCTTGCACACGTTTCTGTGGGTGTGCTCAAGCGCGGGCTGTCGCTGGCTCTCCGTGTCCTGTTACGTAAACAGCACGGAGCGGGGTAGCTGTGATGGTGATGGAGGTCGTGGTGGAAGTTCGCATTGCCTGGTTGGCTAATTAGTCTTTGCTTTTTAGTTCAGCAGTTTAGGTCGTTGCCGTGGGTCGCTTAATGTTACGATGGCTAATCAGAGCAGATGATTACTTGGTATTTTAAAGTGGAGAAATTATTTGTAAATTTAAAATGATCTTTTTCTAGAGGAATCATGATTGTTGATTTGATTTAAAAAAAAAAAAAAAAAAATCAATGCAAGTTGATCTGTCCGATAAACAATGTTAATACAGACTGTTCCCTGTGTTACTTTGCTAGGGAATGTCAGCTAAGCTGATTTTTTTTTTTTTTTTTTTAAATCGTTTATTTATTATCAACAAAATCTCAACAGTAAATGAATTAAAAACCAATCAATGCAAACATCCAAGCATCAAATTGTTCACTGAAATAAAACAATGTCAGATATTGGTGTGTTCAATTAACCTTCAATAATCACAATAGCAATTTCACAATGATGAAAAGAATCAATCGACCAGGTAAAGACATTCCATTAATAAACATTTAACTATGTGTGCCTTCTCAAAAATTTGACTATAAAATGCTCTCAAGGCTTAAAATCCAATAAAAAGGGACTTAGCTCAGCCATCAGACCGATGTGGGGTTTTGGCTGAAAGTAAAATGGCCTGCATTTGAAATATCCAGTGAGCACTACACTGGATGTCAGCTAAGTTGATCATCCCCTTACCACTTTGATGGCAGTGTCCCTGTGCGAATGCTTTCCTTCTGGATGGAGTTGGTCACGGGGTACCTGCTGAACCTCCAGCACCATCGTGGGCACGCAAGCTTTCATGACATAAATTTCCTTTGATTTGGAATAAAAAAAAAGTTACACATTCAGTATTCAGATCTTTTTAGTAATCCTTTATTTTTCACGTCAGCTTCCCGACTCTCAGTTTAAATGTTAGGTTCTTGAGTTCAAGGCACTAGTAGGGATTCTTTAGAATAAATTTCGGTTATGCAGGAATTTAGCTTGCAGTGGAAATCAATCACAGACTGACAGTTTTCAGTACTGTATGTCATTTTGAAACAAAGCAGCTCTAAACCTGGCAGCGTGACAGTTTATATTTTAAATAATCTTTCGCTCTTTGGCAGAGGCTGTTAAACGTAGGTGTTTTCACCTTCGTACGATATAAAGCCAAAAATTAGTCTTCTTTTTTTCATC
The DNA here is from genome assembly GCA_009936485.2 of Gymnarchus niloticus. NCBI lineage: Eukaryota > Metazoa > Chordata > Actinopteri > Osteoglossiformes > Gymnarchidae > Gymnarchus > Gymnarchus niloticus. Next base: position 4,573,674 of record JAACJT020000007.1, read on the forward strand.
ACACAACGAATCGTTTTATAAAGTCTCTCCAAATTTGCCGCTGACTCCAAACTAATGTCACGGCTGCGTAAACGTTAATGTCCTTGAAGTAGCTGCGAAATATTTTTGTCAGCAGTTGAATGTGGATACGCTGTCTTCATGTTACAGTACAACATTGGATAGTTGAACAGTTTCATTGAAACTCGGTCTTTGGTGGAGTGGAGGCCGTTCAGCTCCATTTTGCTGCTTTATGATACGGTCAGGAGTGCGTGACTAACCCGCCCACACAAATGTGTATTCGAGTATTCGATTATGCTTGATGCTTGAGGAAGAAAAGGCCGGGCGACAAATTAAATGTGCGATTAAAAGCGTCCATGATCCGAGGTTGCGAGGCTGCTCTTATGATACACGGGCGGTGTTCCGAGTGACAGTCGGCTTTATTTCCCTGCGAGAAACAGATTGGCCGTGTTTGGTGTCGAGACGAGCGGGGAGACGGAGCCCCGCAGGGCTCCCCGTGAGCAGGCAGGTCTTTGCGTGTGGAGCACGCCAACAACATGCGGCGCTCGACCGACTTGTGGAAATCTGAATCCTGCTGAAGTTCCCTTCAGGAGACACGACAGCTTTTAACGGCTGTTTGAGGCGGCAAAATTTAGCCGTTGCGTATTTACTTAGCATAGTCAATGTGTTGAATTAGTATAAATCAGTCCTGAAATGAAGCATTTGATGAGTCGTCAGGATTACTTTGATTTCTTCTCCGATTTGCATTCCCCGGTGAACTGAAATGTTTTATTCTCTCTAAATTTGAGTAGATTTATTTTTAAATGATTTTTTCTTTGTACATTGTTGTTGAGTACATTTAGTATAAATGCCATTCATTGACAGTGTTTATAGAGTTTGTTTTAATATTTTTAGTCTATAGACTACACTGCTGGATTTAATGGACAAACCGTTAAGTAAATTTTGAAAAATGCTTGGTTGTTCAGGTGACACTTTTGACACTGAGTTTATGTAGCAGTGTTTGGAGGTAAAACAGCAGGGTCCCAACTGAGGATTTGAACTTTACCATAATGATGATATTTTTATTTGCCATCTACAGTATGCATGCAGGAGTTCATAGTAATTCTGTGGCCTATTGCATCCACTCTCCTTGGGTGAGAATGAAGCTCACGCCACCTCGTGTGCCCAGCCTGCCGGTAAATGGCATGTCAGCAGACTGATGTAGTTTTCTGGGCCACCTGGCCAGTGTCCCTTACTGCTGTGTTGCTCTGTTTTCCCAGAAGCCAGTAGGCCATCAAAGTCTGTTTTCTGTAACTCATTCTGACACGAGTTAGTCCAAGCCCGAGATTTCCACAGTTCCCTGTCTCTATCCTGGAGTTTTTTTCCTTTTCCTTTCATGTGTTTCTGTACACAAAGGAAAGCGACTCTGTTGGCCATGGTGGCCTGAGGGAGGGTGACATCAGGCATTTGAATGTTATGACACTTAATTAAATTGGACTGATCTTTATTTGGGGGGGGGGGTTACCTCTTGAGAATACCTCCAGTATGGATTCCAATCATATATTTTGTTTATGGCTGTTTCTTTGTAGAATGGACTTTGATGATGATGACGGGGAAGGACCGAGCAAGTTTTCAAGGTGAGAACATAACGATCCTGCTGTCCATTGCATTTTCATCTCAGTGTTATACATGTACGCTCCTATCTTTTACCAGAACATTTATTATGTCTGCTCTGTTTTTAGAGATTGTCATTGCATCATCAGTAGACTTCATCATTTCAGTCATCCACTCATGTATAATTTAGTTTTGTTTGGTTATTGTTTTTTCGTGCATTTTTTTTTTTTTTTCTTTAAAGGATCTTTATCCTTCCTTATTTGTTCAGAGCTTCCATCAATTGTTTGCTTTCTGTTGACTTGTGGGGGCACTGTAGAGGTGAGAGAGCCCTCTGGTGGAGAGACGGAGAAGTACAGCCTTCCCCCCCCCCAAGATCTGTGTGACTTTTTTTTTGGGAGGGTCGGTGTAATTTGCTCATTTTAAGTGATGGCCTTGTAGAAGGCTCGCTGTTTGTTCTTGGTGGTTCCCATAGTGATGCTCATGTGCAGTCATCCTTGTGGGGTCCCTGTGGTGGAGGGGTTCTCGTCCCGGTCGGGTCTGCCAGCCAGAAGGACCCCACGTACATGTGGTCTGGAGCGCCTGTGCTCTCCCGCCATTTTGGGAATGTCTGTTACTGGATGCATGTGCGTTCAACCACGCATGCCGCTTTTCACTTTGTCATCCATCATCGGCAGTCTCGTGTCATAGATGTGTCGTGTTTGATGCTACCTTAATGTTTTCTTTGCTGTGTGTGAGCTTTGCTTGCCACTAAGCATGGTGGGGGGGGGTCAGACAGTAATTATATGGCTTTTTCAATCACATTTATTATTAGGATATATTTTAGGAAGTGAATGAAATGCTCGTCTGCTGAGGTATGCTGTGTAAATGTTGTCTATATTTATGTCTCCCCCGTTTCTCCTTCAGGTATGATGATGATCAAATTCCAGGTGATAAGGAGAGGTTTGCCAGGTAGGACTAACCTACCAGAGTCACAGAGGATTCTTAGCTGCCGCGGCCTGGAAGATGGGCCTGTTTTATCTGGCCTGCCACTTTTCATGCGCTCCTCAGAAACGCCTCGCTTTTTACCTGTCAGCAGGAGCGACGTTTTTGTAAGTGCGTATCGAAACATTCAGTCGTTTGAAACAAGTCAGCCGTTGTTCCGACACGTCTGTGGATGAGAAGAGATGGGGCTTCGGAGCAGAGGCTGCGGTGGAGAAGATCTTTGTTATTTAAACGTAAATCGGTTATTTTTCTGTAGGTCTGCGTACGTCGCTCTGCTGCTTTGTGTGCTGCTGTGACTCGGGCCTAACGAGCACGCTCTTCTGTATTCTCAGTGCGTTTGCGATTCCCGAGACGCCACAGACAGGCGCGTCAGCTCGTAAGATTAAAGCTCGCTTTCGGAGGCACACGGTGTCTCTCTCACGCTTCTCCTAGCCTGGGGGCGTGGGTGTACTGCGTAGTCGTTAGGGTGCCCCCCGCCTCTCCTTGACCGCTCCCCTGGCTTTCCAGGGAGAACCACAGTGAGATCGAGCGACGGCGGAGAAACAAGATGACACAATACATCACGGAGCTCTCAGACATGGTGCCCACCTGCAGCGCCCTGGCACGCAAGCCCGACAAGCTGACCATCCTGCGTATGGCCGTGTCACACATGAAGTCCATGCGTGGCACGGGGAACACCTCCACGGACGGGGCGTACAAGCCCTCCTTCCTCACCGAGCAGGTGTGGCCCCTCCCTAACCGTGTCACTCCTTAGGCCGTGGTGGAAGTCACCATGGAAACTCAAGTGTTACGACAACCAGACCTGCTTTATTTTCCAAATGGGGGGCGGGGTTTGTGTGTATGGTTTCCTGTATACGCCAACACCTCCCTCATGTCCTTTGAGTTACTGTTATAAACTTGGGGGTTCAGTTTATTTTTACATGAATTTATATTTGCATAAATTGAACCATAGGCCATGTTAAAAAGCAGCGAACTGGGGGGGGGACACTGCCAAGAAAATTAAAGTTGCAGACTGAGTTACGAAGAGACTCAGCTGAAAAGCAGTTTGTATGCCCGTCAAAGTAAGGAACCCACAGAGTGAGGTAGAGAATATTCTGGGGGAGTCGGCTTTTAGCCAGCATGTGAGCCTTTTTGGAAATAAGCCCGCATTGACTATTTAAAATCCAAACACCTTACATAAGAAAGAAAACCGAGATGGGTCCACCTTAGATAAAACGGTCATTTTCTGACACCGGTAATTACAGGACTGACGTGAATGTTGCGGTCGACAATCGTCTCTCCCCTCAGGAGCTCAAGCATCTGATCTTGGAGGCCGCGGACGGCTTCCTGTTCGTGGTGGCGGCCGATACGGGCCGCGTGATCTACGTGTCGGACTCGGTGACACCGGTCCTGAACCAGCCACAGTCCGAGTGGTTTGGCAGCACGCTGTACGAGCAGGTGCATCCGGACGACGTGGACAAGTTGAGGGAACAGCTCAGCACCTCTGAGAACTCCATGACCGGTGAGCAGAAGCCCAGAAACCTCCGGAGAGCTCCACAACCGTATTCTGCCGTTAAGCCCTTTTTGAATGACATAGCTGTAGTACTGGGCTCCAACACCAGAGGGCGCTACAAGCATATACAATGCTCAGTCTATCAAGCGTTGAGAATAGTCGCATACATGAGACACTTCAATTTTAAACATGCCAGTATGTGGTACTGTAGGATAAGAGTGCGTTTTAGTTTTTAAAAGTGCCGTATGGACTGAGATTAATTTATGAATTTATGGCCTGAACTCGTAATGGGTTGTTATGCTTCATGAAGTCAGGAATAAGGAGCCGTCACTTAGAGTAAAATTCAATTATGGAAGCTAGCCAGAGCCATTAGGTCTTGGTGGATGTATTTTTTGAACTGATCAGTTGAAGCTGGCATTTTTAGTATCATTGTAACATGAAGATTGTAACCTCCATATGTGGTGAAGACAGACCTCTATAGGAAGCTCTTTGGTGTGTTCCTGATTCTGTGGAAGCTCATGCTGTTGCTGTATGTGGTGTATCTAGATCTTTCCTCGGTGTTCTGGATATAAGCAGATGAGCCTTGGTCATCCCTGCGATGTCTTCTTGATCATGGTGCAAGTATGTCACCAGCAAATTTTGAAGAATGTTTCAAAGATGGCCCACATGAAATAGCTTGGGGATGAAAAGCGTGAGTGACTTGAGCAGAGTGATCGTGTTGGTATGTTTAGCTGAAAGCCTAGCCCTAATATTCAACTGCCGCCCATGAGATGATGGCAAGCCAGCTACTTCCCATTATGAAGTCAAAGCTGAAAATGACATATTATTTCTGAAATTGCTTGTGTCGCGTTCCTCATTATAAACATCTTATTTGCAAGATGGCTCTAGATTATGACTATTTATATAAATGTTTGAGGATGCGTATGAAAACGCTCCTTGAAGGAACTCCAAGTTGACACAACTGTGGCTAACCACCCCGTCATTGCGTCCACAGGGATCAGTCGAACCACAGACCCCCAGCTCCTGGTCCCTTTCTGGAAAAAAGTATCAGTGGAGTGCATTTGTTAGCACTGAGGGACTGGAAATGAACTTCACACAAACTGAAAATCTCACCGTCTTGCCGAACTGTTGCAAGTTTTCAGTTGTACACTTTTTCAAAAACAAACGGGTAGCAAACAAATGTTTTGCCAAGGAAGACGAACCTTGTTCGATGTTCTATACCTTATGCTGTTTCTACGTTGACTGAAAGCAGTTGGAGTTGTCTACGTGTCTGGCAGTAAACTGTTGTGTTTAAGTGTAGATGAAGAACCGTGACGATTTAATATGTCACCGATGTTAAGAAGTTCATCACAAAAATAGCATGTTCGTCGGATTCTTTCTCTGAAATAATGGCGTCTAGCACTCAGCAATTGGAGGGCCTCCATAAACCTCACTTCCCTAGCATTTAACTTGATTGAGCATTTGAGAAGTCCGATATCACCCTGTGTGGTGCAACGGAGCAGTTATCTGCTCGTGGCTTTCCTCACGTTTCAGTGGTCACCGTCTTTAAAGAGAGGCCCTTTTGTCAACTTGCCTGCCATTTCGAATTGGATAGCTGGAGTCCTCAGCCCTGGTTGCGATAATGCAGACGTCACCATTAACCGAGATGTTAACCAGTAACCCGTCAAAGCCTGTCATCAATGAGGAATTAAGGCTTACAAACATTCGCGATGGATTATTATTTATTATTATTATTTTTTTTTTGTAAGTATTCTGCCCATGTTTCTGTTTGCCAGAAATGTACCGGATGACAGCTACAAAGTGTTTTGTTTTATTGCCTTGGGACGGCTCTTCATCGTTGTCAGTCTCGGTCGGCGCCGTAATTAGGTTGCCTGCAGTTTTGTCTTTCTCTTTCCAATGAAAGCTTGTTCTACAGGCAGCGTGCCCATCTATCTCCTCCTTTTTATACCTGTCACGTTTTTTCCCTCCATTTCTTGTGGAATATTTTTCCACCTGTGTTTTCTAAAGTCTGTACAGACTGAAGACCAGATGGCTTTGTCACTAAGGATGTTATTGTTGTTTTTTTTTTTTTATGGAGGACTATGAGACCAATCATGCCACGATTCCCCCATTCCTTTTTGACTGAATGTCCATCCGCCCCCTCCATGCCCAGACGTTTCTGTTTTCCTGGAACTGGGCACCCTACAGGTAGATGCAGGGAACGACATACGTTGTCCCCCCCCCCCCCCGCCGCTGTCTACCCGCAGGGAGTCTAGCAGAGCTGAAGGTGGGAATAACACTCCACCGTTCCGTGACACTAACAGCAATGAGGCCGGAAAGCTGATACAGCTGGACCATCTGACCCCCCGCCGTGCAGACAATTGTCTCATTTCCAAGTCCGAGAAAAAAGTTTTTCGTGAAATATCAGCGACCCAAAAAGCCCAAACTGCTGCCCAGTTTTTTTTTTTTTTATCCCTTTTCCCTTTGTCTTCTGATCACTGCCTTTCTCCTCTGGGCTTCAGAGATGCCCATGAGTGATAAATAAAGTCTCGACAGAGCGAATTCCCCCGCTTCGCATCTGTTCTCCAACTTCTCTTTAACATACTTCCAGCATTTTCTGCAGACTGTGGCGTTTTCTTTATTGATTTTCGTTTAATGTGGTGCAGGCTGTACAGCATTTTGTACGGTTTATATTTTTACAAATAATTTCTGTCTCAGAATGTTTCTCAGAGTAAAACAATGTTCAGCTCCATTTCCCAGCACCCGAGAGGCTCTCCTTTGTACGTTGCCTCCTGGGCCCATCGGTTGATGCGCTGTATGTTCAGGATGCTTTTGGTTCCACCAGGCCATTCCTGGTTGCCTCTCTTCGGGCTGGCATCTGTTTAAATTTGATTCTGCTCATATTTTTTCTGCATCCCAAAAGTCTTGTTCGCAGAATCCACGGTGTCACTCTCTGGCTTTTTTTGGTTGTTAACGCAACATCACTCTTTTTGTGCTCCTGTTTTGGAAATGTGCTTAGCTGGGACAGCAAGTCCGCTGTCTATGTGAATCATGTGACCTCCCACTTCTCAGACCGTATCTGGTTGGACTGTAAACTCCTTGCCTGCCGGTGTTGGGTTCACCTGGAGTCAGCAGGCTGGTGTCTGTTTGCAACTTACAAATAAGGCAGAATGGGCTTCTCTCCATAAATGGCGAAATATCGCTCCAATTTTGCAATGTCAGTATGGCTCCAGCGAATCGGTAGGCCGGCTTCCTTCATGAAGAGAATGCATGTGTGTCACTTTGGTGCGTAGTTTACCTCTCATTCCCAGTCTGAATGGCACGGGCAGTCATTTGTTTATGAAAATGGTCTTGGCTCAGGTCATGCTAGGTGCAGAATTGCTGTCCTTGTTGTGAGACCGCTCAGGAGACCAAAGAGCCCGAATGTCTCTGCTCCTTGGGAAGGCGGTCATTTTCGTGGCTTTGCATGTTCTTTGCCACCTGCTGGCACAGGATACAGAGCATACACGTACACCTGAGCTGGTTTCCAGTCTGACCCTGGAGTGATTAGCGCTGGTCTTTCTCGCCCAGTCACGTGCGTTTGCTTGATTTGAGGTGATCTTGAGCATTTTGAAGCTCGGTGAAGACTTCACTGTACTACCACCAGGCAGGCAGACTTGACTGGGATGTGCTTATTCCTTTGTTTTTGTTTGTTCCTGTCGAATTATTTCCTCTGAAAGCACAGCAGGTGCACACATGCTGTTTTGGTGCTGATACGTGCTTGTCAGTGCTAACTTCTGACTTAATAGATTCCTTCTTGGTGCCGTTTGTAACAGGCGAGGCGCTAAATGAGAAGAGGTGACACATGTTTACTGTTATCCTGGAACGTGGCCCCAGACACGCCTGGTTAAGGCAGCCATTCCCAAAATTTCCCTTCCCTCCGAAATTGCAATAACAGCTTTCGCATCTCCGGGTTGTGCACCAGGGCCGTTTGCATACGTAAATAACGGGATAACAGTGTGTATTTCAGAAGGGGTCTTGAAAAAGTGAAGAAAATGAAAAAACAAGCAAACTGAGCATTTTTTTTTTTTTTGGAGAATTGTTCACCCCCCCGTAGTAAAGTGTATTCAAAAAGCCGCTCATACAGACACCGCTGTCGTGTAAAGGAAACCTTTGTGATTGTTTTGCTCCCTGCTGACAGTCAAAGTTTGATGTCGTTTACAGTTGAAGCTTGAATGGATTTTATTGCCTGTGTGTAAATGCTCCAGAGTTACACTTTATGGATTCTAATTATGAGCTACCTTGCCGTCTTAATTACCGGCAATAATAATACGTTTAAAAACAGGTCTGGGTTTATGTCTCTATCCTCAGGGCGCATCCTGGACCTGAAGACGGGCACGGTGAAGAAAGAGGGCCAGCAGTCATCCATGCGTATGTGTATGGGGTCCCGACGCTCCTTCATCTGCCGGATGAGGTAGATGCCGTCAGCCGCCTGCTGATTCGCTGTCGCCACATCTGATGCTGTTCTGGGTTTCGGGAAGCCCCGCCTCCCGGGGAAGAGAAGAAATTTGTTTCTGACTGTTGAACGCCAGGAGTTAAGTTCTCCTAAGTTCTCCTCAGCCATATGAAAACAGTGCTGGTTTCCAAGGTCTAATTCCGTGTTGAGAAATGCCTCGTGTCGACGGTCACCAGCCGGTCTTCCTTCCCCGAGCGAGTGGAGCGTCGCCTCTCGTCTTGAGCTCCGATGGGGCGGACGCCGTGCCAAATGAGCTCCGTCTCCAGCTGTTACATGCCATTGTTAGACTCATAATTGCAGTGCACAGTCTGCCTGGGAATGTGGTTTTGTTTAGGGTTTTTCTGCTTGAGGCGAGTTTTGAATGGGATCAGCCTGCGGATGATGGTGGCAACCGTAGCAGCCTGGGCAAGGAGCTGGATGGAAATGAGCAGGGAGGCTGGAGCCTTAAGCAGAGTGGTCGCTTTGGGGACCTGGGGGTTGCTGTTTTTTGGTTGTGAGCAGAACGTCTGGACTGCCGTTGTGATTTGTGATTCGTTTACGTCTCCGCTCTTGTTAGGATCCAAACGAACTTCTGCCGGTGAGCCAGCTGCAGGCTCCGGCAGGTTTTAGAAGGTTATGTTCTCAGACACACTGCTAGCCTGTTGACCAAAGATTTGATGTGAAATGTTGCTCATGGGCCCACGGCCTCCGAGCCCAAAATGTTCGAGGGAGGCGGGGACCTGGGTGGGTCAGCCTTCATAGGCGTTTGAAGGCTGAGGTTTCTCTGAGGTCCCTCTGGTCTGGAGCTCTATGTCTGTCTATCATGCTCCTTCGGAAGTGTGTTTTGGCGACACTGTGAAGGATGCATATGTTTAATGGTAAAGCTCTGACCACACCCAGTTTCTCTGTCTCCCTCTGATTCCCCACAGGTGTGGAAATGCCCCGTTAGACCACATCTCCTTAAACCGTCTATCCAACATGAGGAAGAGATACCGGTAAGAAGTCTTGGTAATCCTTGTTGTCCTGGTACTTCTACGCTTCTGCCTTACAGCTTGCCTGCTGACCGAACGCTTTGGATGAGGACTTTTTTTTTTTTTAACTGGAATTGAAACCAGTGATGCGTGTGCAGAATAGTCCGTCTACCTGTTTTCTGTCAGATTACGATCTGTGCTTATGTCCATAGAGGTGGATGATCGACGTATACGTCCATTCTGACAGATAGAGGTGGACGATCTGTGCATACGTCAAGTCTGTCCCGTAGAGGTGGACGATCTGTGCATACGTCAAGTCTGTCCCGTAGAGGTGGACGATCTG
>JAACJT020000007.1:4591837-4621173 GCA_009936485.2 Gymnarchus niloticus
CCTCGCTGTGGCGGGCGGCTCTAGGGAGGGGTTAATATCTCTGTAGGGGAGGGACCCCAACCTTCAGGTGGGAGGACTGCCTGTAGGATTCAGGCCCCGGTGCCGGTCCTCGCTGTGGCGGGCGGCTCTAGGGAGGGGTTAATATCTCAGGTTGGAGTCCCTCCCCTACATTCTCAGTTCGTCGCCTGAGATTTCGGCTCTGTGCAGCTACGGTAACGAGGCTCAGAATGCTGTGCCATCTGCTGAATGGTGGGGTTCCATCCCTTCACGCGTGAAATTGGTTCTTGTGTTGCAGCTCCTCTGTAATTCATGTTCCCGGGGTGAATGACATTCAGCCCTCGTCCTCCACGGGCCAGAACCTGGCCCAGATCTCCCGGCAGCTCAACCCGGGCCAGGTGGCATGGACTGGGAGTCGTCCTCCGTTTTCCGGCCAGGTGAGAACGGTGCCTGATGGGGACGGTTGACTTTTTTCACCGTCCTCCCTAGTCGGCTTTATTGCCGTTAACGTCCCTTTCCTCTATCGTCTTAGCAAATCACCTCTCAGTCCAGTAAGGCCCAGTCATCCCCATTCGGCATCGGCTCGGGACACAGCTACCCAGCAGACCCGTCCTCCTACAGTCCGCTCTCTAGCCCCGCCACCTCCTCCCCTAGTGGAAACGCCTACTCCAGCCTGGCCAATCGCGGCACGGCCTTCGGTAAGACGCTCTGCACACCGGTGCCATTTGGGATGTGTACCGTCTCAGCATGCATTCATCCTGAGCGACAGCGCCGGACCGGGTGGAGTTAAGACCGGAATGGTCAGGGGGAACCAGCACCGTGGAAACGGAACGATAAGGACCGTAACGGGGATTAGGATTAGACTGTCAGCATTTATTCCAGTGATGTGCGCCTCTCTAATGATCAGCGGTTTGCCCATGTGATCTGTTTCTTGAGAAACGAGCCCCCCCCCCCCCCCCCAGACTACTCTGAAGGAGACGGTTCGTATGTTCAGCTGTACTTTTTTAATTAAACGAACCCATCGTTTGTCTTGTGGCGATGAAGACTCTCATTTGCTTCACACACGGTTGACAAAGTGTGACGGTGCAATTTGCAAGTTAGGTGTTGTCAGACTGTGAAAAGGTGTGAGAATTTCCAAATGACTTTAATACACGGGCCCGGCCAAATGACTTTAATACACGGGCCCGGCCAAACGTTCGCAACGCTGAAAGTGTGCTGGAATAAGAACTTCGTGACTAGCTTTCGTTTATTAACAAGCAAATGTCATCAGCAAAAATCTGCATCGGTGAGCACGGCTGAGAGAAATCTCGTAAGGAAATGAAGCTGGTTCCCAGTACACTGTAGGAAGTGAGGGCACAGAAGGCGATGAACTAATATAACTCCTACTTATGCAGTCTAAAATGATTACTGGCCATTACTGATGAATGTCTGGTGGCACCACGGCAGACATGCAGCCGCTGAGAGTTTCGGGAAGCCGATGAACGTGTCACACGCAGGTCAATTTGACAAAGTCATTTATTTTGCAAAGGACGTGTCTTACATCCCTCTCCCAGTTGGGCAGTGCCAAATGCTGACTTAAACAGCTCGGTAACCCCCGGAGAGTCCTTCCAGCTGGTGTTAGGTGTTCAGCGTGTACATCCGGATGATTATTCCCTTGATATGTTGTCATGACCCAAACGGATTTCACACCAGCAGTTGTGGTTTGGGTGTCTGTCATGTGAGCAAATTATTATCGAAAAGGTTGAAAATGCATTTAACGTGAGTGAAGTATTTTGTTTGTCACTGCCAGTGAAATAGTTTTTTCAAGAGAAACACTGATATTTCTGCCAGCTAATTTAGTTCTTCTTGCACTTCAGGTTTGATCTCCCTCATCCATTTTCTGGGAACATGCCAATCAACACAAACCCACATTTTCCCCTACCATATGGAGAAAGTGCTTTGTGACCTGTGCAAATAGACGGTTAAGCCATAACAGAATTCTCACCATGCAGTCTGGGATGTTCAGGTGCACGGTGAAAGCCCCCAGTGACTACCCTAGATCTCGTCATACTTCCATTGATCTGGCCCTTAAACTAATGACATTATTTGTTCTACTTATTAGCTCCTAAAGGGCATGCAGAGGTGATTAGTGGAGCAGTGGGTTCGTTCCAATTAACTGACAATAAAAAGCAATTCTGATTCCCTAAAAGGCAGATCGAGGCCGGGACGCCCTGTTTGTTGTACACAGACAGACACACCCTCAGGAAACCCTCCCACACACGCTGCGTGTTAGGCACTTGAAAAATGTAAATTACAGATTAGCAGGAGCGTATTAATTAAGGAGGAATCTGAGGCAGAGCCTGGTGCTGGGATAAGCCTCTGGGACAGGACTGGGTGTCATCAGTACAGGCCAGATAAGCTCAGTTTAAAGCTGCGTGTCTGTCCTAGTGGACCAGAACCGAGCTCAGCCAACCCCAGGGAGAGTGGCTTGATTTGGATGAGAAACCAAATCCTAATCATGCAGTCGTACACTGCCTACCCAGACTTATCGTCAAGCCAGATATTTCGTCATGTATGATTTCCCCTGCCCTGCCACATGGTTCACTGCCTTTTGCCTGCATGTTGAATTTTTTTTTTTTTGGTCATTAAATTATGACCGAATGGACAGTCCCAACAAAAAAAAATTCCCAGGGTAATTAGGGTTTTTGGTGAGGGTGGTGTTCTCCCCCACACAAACATTTTTGAAAGCGGTGTCCTGGTGTAACCTTCGGGCCCACTGACATCCCCCGGGGAAGCAGCCTGTGAGATTGAAGGCCGTGTCATGGCGACTGGTCCGATGTGGCGGTATGCTGGTTGGTGTCGGCCGAAAGACGTCTTAAAAAGGCTTTTTGTGAAATACCATGACAGAACTGGTTTTCTTCCTCTTCATGTTTGAGGCTGAAGTGTACTGTGTTGAAGAAAGTTTCCCATTATTCATTCCTTCCGTCATAATCTCCAGCTGATTTCTGCTGCTGACGATGGACTATGACTAGACTTTTAAAATGAAAACGAATCGGGTTTGGGGTAGGAGCCACATTTTATCCCGCCCATCTTCTCCTCCCACTACTGACGTTGCAGCCGAAGGCAACCAGAGCGGCGCCCAGTTCCCGGGCCGGCCCTCCGAGGTGTGGTCACAGTGGCAAAGCCAGCACCATGGCCAGCAGGGCGGCGATCAACACAGCCACACGCAGCCCAATCAGACAGAGGTCTTTCAGGTAACCTTCATCGGCTGGCCGTCCTGTGGATGACGGCTCCGACCGTGAATCTATACATCCTTCGCTTTCCTGGCCTGAGCATACGTTTGCTTCCACGTGTTGCAGGATATGCTGCCAATGGCGGGTGACCCCACGCAGGGGACGGCCAATTACAACATCGAGGATTTTGCCGATCTGGGAATGTTTCCACCATTCTCCGAGTAATGGCCGAGCGTGAGCGGGCGGAACTCTCTGGAAAGGAAGCTTCCTCCTCATTCCATCCAAACAAATGCCACAGCACACAAAGTGGAATTCGGGAGGTCTTCGTCAACCATACACGGACACACACGCATACAGCATGTTCACCGACCGACCAAGCAGGGTTCTGAACCAACGTGTCATGTCATCTGGAGGAATGATGCGGCCAAGACGAGGGTGTCGTCGTGCTGAAGCTAGTGTCTCGGAAGGAAAACAGGACTCGCTGAGTCTTGGTTTGACTCCAGAAGATTTCAGCTGAGAGACTGGCCTGCACTTCTTGTTTTTAATATCTATCTTACCGCGTGCCAAACAGTGATGTCTCTGCTGCTCACCGCGATATGATGCTTACAGTACAGAAATATCGTATTCGTAGCACATTCTTTAACCTAGCTAAACTAATGCGGGTGTGGGAGGATTTAGCTTAATTCACTAAAGTTTACTTAATTTTTTAATAAGAAACATGATGTTGCTGAGCATAGAAGCAAAACGTGTATCGTTCTTCATTAAGCTACTATCCGCAGGCGAGAGGGAGCGCCAGCGATCGAAGCAGAGCGGCCTAGCGGGAGCCGGCAGACCTGCCTTTTGGTCCTCTGAGGGAAAGCGAGTGACTTTTACAGGTGCGGCTGTTTTATGCCGGAAGGCTAACGCTGAAACGGCCAGGTGAGTCGAGATGGATTAAGAACTCATTAAGGCTCATGGATCTTCGCAGCTTTTTGTTAAATGGATGTTTTTGTAAATAACACGTGATTTTTATGTTACGTTTTCTTATACGTAAGCATCTATACGCATTTGTGTAGGTTTAATATCGTGTACAATGTGAGTGTATATTTAACTATTTGTCCTTAGGTAGTCTGGTAATTGTAAATTGAGGTTAGACTTGTAAAAACTGTGTAAATGTGACCCATTATTTTTCTGTAACTTTATAAAAACAAACGTACGTGTGACAATAAATTCCCTCTGGTTTACGTGGCTGTCAACCCAGCATTCCCAGCAGCTTCCTGTGAGTTCCTTCCAAACTCCTCCTGGATGTTGGCACTTTTGGACAGGCATGACTTCGGTCAGCCCGACCTTCAGCCCATGACAATTAGGACCTTAAGGATGGGCGGTCCGTTTTTGTTTTTCTGGCCTATAGCTCCACTCTTCCTGGAGGAAATGGACTAGATGTCCGTACTGCTTCCTGGGGCAGAAATGGGAGGAGAATGGCATCTGTTGACAGATCACGCATGTCACATTCGTTCCCGTGTTTGCGACCTCTGTCCTCAAATACATCATGTGAGATTGATGTGTTCCTGCACGTCTACTTAACCCCTGCACTCTGCTGAGGGGGAAGGAAAAATGACCTTGCACATTGACCTCTATCTTGTCCTCCGTGTTCAAAAGAAGGTAATTTCCAATATTAATGGATTCTGATTGTACAATTCTTTTTCACACAGCATGAGTGAACTTTTTAAAAGCAAGAATAAATCGTAGCAAGGCAACATTAAAGGAAATCTTTTCACTGCCTTTACTGACAGTGGAGAAACTTAATTGCCAAAGACTTTTTTTTTTTTTTTGTAATTTCTTGCGCAACGATGTTAGAAATGGCCGGATTTCAAAATTCCTACTTAAGCAAACATGTCCTGAATTTTTTATTGGGTAGCCAGAATAGGGTTTTGACGCAGGAATAATCAAAAACTCCAGGCAAGTCTTAAATGTCACCGACAGTCCCATGTTTGGGGGAAAACCACCCCAGCGTGATGGTACTTTCGTGGTGCCTCACTCCCCGTTCACTCCACTCATGTTGATGAAGAGCTGTGGTTTTGTCTACTCGGTCCTGGCTTTAGCATACACCTAAAGGAGGCTTCTGGTTGGAGAAGCATCTAGGCATGCTGTTGTCTGGAAGGCCGGGTGATGGAGAAGCCGGCTCAGGGAGAAATGAAAGAGGGAGTGTGAGCATGGTATCCGTATCCAGCTAAACGGATGGCAGAGAGGGGGAAATCTTGCGAGACAGCTTTGTTGCTCCCTGCCGACGCACGCGGCGATCACCCGGCACGTCAGAGGAAGGATATCCTTCAAATGGACTCCATCGCTCGATGGTCTGACCCTCCAGTGCCCTCCCCGTATCCAGGAAGCACGTGCGAGCACGCGGCCCTCTCGCGTTTCTTCTCCCACCCTGCAGTATGTCCACTGACGTCCGGAATGGATCCCACTGCGTGCATCTCTGAGACACTTAGGATTACAGGCATCTGATCTGGGATGCTGACGGCATTGACCACAGACGGAACACAAGGATACTTCACGCTGTGCCGGGACCCCCTTTTTTTTTTTTTTTTTTTTTTTTTTTTTTTAATTCCCAGCTGAGCTATTGGACCTTCCTGATACATCAGTAGCAGCACAAATTATTACTGCTACGTGCTGTGTGTGTGTGTGTGTGTGTGTGCGCGGGGACTTCATATTTATGAACCTCGGTTCATAATGAGTCCCCCACAGCCCCTGATAGTCTGGGAAGGTCTATTAAGAACACTTTTATTGATCAAGTGTTAGAGCTAGAGGTTCGTCGAAATTATTCTTCCCCTGCATGTTTGAAATTTTCTTTTTTCACGATAGTAGCGAAGATGAACTCTTTGAGGAGAAGCGACGTGTAGCCGTACGTCATGTTTATAAGTGGTTAGACGCCCAGCGTCCAGCCGAGTAAAGCTGATATGTTTCTGCTGTTGTTCAGCCATTAATGGCCTGGTCTGGGATGGTTCCAGAAATGGGAGAGAAATCCACAGCCTACAGCAAAGGCCAACTTTGTCTGCACTAAGAAAGGGTCCTGCTTATTAAAAATTCAGGTTCTGTGTGGGTATTAAAAGACCTGTGTGCAATGTCGGCTCTGTAGTTAGCATCGTGCCCTCACACCTCCAAGGTTGTACGTTCCATTTCTGGCTCTCTGTTTGCATGGTCTCCGTGTGCCTGTGTTATCCTCTGGGTTACTCTGGTTTCTTGCTGTAGCTGAGATCCATGCGATGTAGCGGGTCCTGTGGGATGACCATCCTGGCCAGGATGTGCTTTGTTTAGCCTCCAGTCTCACCTTGACCCTGTATTGGATAAACAGCTGGCTGTGGGAACGGAAAGCTAAATGAAAATTCTCTAAAATGTGTTCTTACTCTCTTACACAGTGCCACTTATTAACCGTTGGTCCCCTTTTGGAGTTCACATTAAATTCCGTAGGATCAAAAATGGGGCTGTTGTCAAAAACGGTGAACAGAACCGGGCTGAAAAATGCTAGGTGTTGGCCTGTTTCTTGAAGAATACCATTGTTGCAGTGCCTTATGGGAAGGCACTGGTGCACTCTGCATCTAGTGCATGATGATATAGTGGTTATGCCTCCAGGTGGTCGGTTGCGTTGTACTGAGTAGATAACTGCATTATCTGTAACTAAGCATCCGTCTTCACAGTCAGCAGCCACTAGGACAATGGTACCTAGAAAGCTGTGGTCTCATGCAGACTCTGAGAGGAGGACCTGAAGAAAAGAGGTTTTTTGGGCTTCCCCCTCTTTCCCACAGGGCAGGGCTCTCAAAGTTTTGGAACCTTTTCCAGCTTCCTAGGAACAGATTTACGTGGGCCTTTCTTGTTGTACTGTGGATTGGCTGTGAAATTCTTTAGAAGACTAATTCTTACGAAGACCTCTGAAGAAAGTGAGCTGTAAAACACTCCTGATATCCTAAATAGAAACCACAGATCGTAAGTATACCTTGATATATGAGTCTTATGAAGGAACAGACGTTTACCTGGTAAACACTCAGGATGGCTACCGTATCCTGCGGACACTACTTAATACAAACTTTGGAGATCCAAATAAGACATTATTGATGGTGTTATCTTGGTGGCAGAGAGGTTCACATTCCCAGAGGGAGTGAGTCTGGTGGATTAACCAGCTGGGTCGGTTCATGTCAGAGTCCTGACCATTGGTGAGAAGGTTTGTGCGTCTCTCAGCATTGTTAATGAAACCTCCGGGAATTCCTGTGTTTATGAGCGTTAGAGCCCTGGCAACATCTCACCGATTTACGTAGAGCCTGTCTTTGGTACTTTTGGGGGGGTGGTGGTGGTGCAGAGAGAGGTCCAAACATCCTGTAGCAGTAACGGGTGATCCAGGAATTGAGTGGCCCTACCCTGTGGAGCCATGAAGGGGGGACACAGCGAGGTCCTGACCGGGGTCACGTGAAATGGGAAACGGCGTGAGGGCTGGAGACGGAGGTGCCAGGTACCCCACTGTACCAGTACTGGTGAGCTCTGGAATGTCGGCTTGAATTGCGAAGTCCATTCAAGGTGGTGGCGTGGGCGAAATTTGCCGACCGTCGCAGTTTGTTAGCATTCTGGGCAATTAGCCCCACTTCAGTCTATCTCTGTGGATGTGGCATAAAGCATGAAGTTATCAGTTCATGCGTAATTAGCGAGCCATCTGTCAAGGTAATTGGGACTTTATTCGCAGCTGTGCAGAAGTGTGGATGTTTCACATAATTAAACAAGACCACAGAAGCTAGAAGCAAGGGAGGAGAAGTTTATCGCCATCTCTGAGGGGAAACCTGCAGATCAGTGCTACCCAAACGGGGGGTGGGCTTGTGTGTGTGTGTGTGTGTGTGTGTGTGTGTGTGTGTGTGTGTGTGTGTGTGTGTGTACTAATCTCCACATGCATGCTGAGAGGTAGTGTGGGGAGAGGAGCTTTAAAATATTCTTATCTTCAAGGGGGGGGGTCTGACAGGTGTTTCTGTTCAAGTGTTTGGGAACCACGGCCACAGATTAACACGAGGACTGCTTACGACGTCCTGCACATGGTGGTTGCCGCTGAGTTGTTATTAATGACTTCACGGGCAGATCCTGACAACGATGCTCCCTTCATCTACATCCAGCCCTCCTTCAGAGGGGCTCACACACCCAGGAAGGCTGGCCACTGACCATAGAGACAACTCCTCACCTGGAACCTGCCTGTCTTCACTCACAGGGTGTGTGTAGGAGAGGTGTCTTCTCAGATAATGCAGCCATTCTCCAGGCCTCTGTCATGGGCCTTGTGGGATTTGTGAGGTTCAGGATGTGGATTCTGAGTATTTTGTGTCAAGGGGCTTTTAGGATTGATGGGGCAAGGGGTTCTTAAAACCTGCGGTGAGTGGGAGTATCCTGGACTAACCAATCAATGCTGGCTCTAAATGAGGCTTCAAAACCTGCGGTGGGTGGGAGTATCCTGGACTAACCAATCAATGCTGGCGATAGTTTTGAAGCCTCCTTTATCTCGCCAGTAGTTTTCAGTCTCAATACCATCAGTCTCAATACCAGATTCAATACCATTTCTTTAAGAAGAGAGTCTAGAATGCATTGACCACTGGTTTGGAATGTGGAATATTTATTCTGTGAAGACCAAGCTTATTGGGTTCTCTCCACACGTTGGTCATATAAGACGGTGGTGTACTGCTGTTTTTGAGACAAGCTTAGCACTTCATTTTTCTGTCTGTTGGATATAATTTCTGAAAGCACTACTAAAATATTCATTAGTCCCCATGAATCGTTTTTTTAAACTTAATACAAAGCAGATTACAGTCTCTGCATGTCTGTGTGCCTATGTTTTGTCACTGAAGGGGTGTTTTGAAGTATTTATATTTTGTATTGTTGTCGCTGACTTGCCAATGTCATAACTTAGTAAATATCCATGTGATCCATGTGATTTCATGACAAAAACTCGAAGAGCAATGAAGTCAAAGCAAGGCTTCTCTTTCTTTATTAAACGTGTGCTCCATTCTCTGAGTTGTCTACATTACCGTCAGGACTAGGATGTCATTCACTGGTCTTGTTGGTCAAAAATGTTACCTTTCAACCATTGCTGTTACAAAAAAAAAAAAACCTATTCATGAAAAGATGACGACTAGGGGCGATTTGATATGTAAAGTGTTCGTGTGCGGGGGGGCAGCTCAGAGGAAAGTAGGATTGAAAGCGGATTTTTCCTGTTAATCTCTCAGAAGAGGTAACGTGAAAGGGTGAGATGGGAAAGGGCCTCGATTAAAATCAAAAACAGGCGATACAGGGAAGAAAAATGTACTCCGATGCGTTTGATTCAGTGGTATGCATGGCAATTAAGAAAGAAATTCAAACACTCAGCTCGCTAATTATCATAAAGCTGACCGATGGCTCTCAGGTATGGTTTCACATGAGATGGTTTGGTTTGTTCAGTCGGAAGAGTGATGTCGTTCACCATGGCAACTGGTACCTCTGATTCTAGTGGAGGCGTGAGAAACAGGGCCGTTAACTCCCCGACTTAATTAAAAGTGCATTAAATAATTTGACACCCATGATTAAACTTCATGGCACGTACCTCACTTGAGCTTTCGGCAGACAGATACGTTGCTTTTTTGCGAGCAGTGACGTGCCTGCCGTCGGATGGGGTGGCTTCTTTCTCCCAGCAGATCATATACCTTTGGCGCAGGTGCGTTGCGGGGTGTGCCATCTCAGTTACGGCATTTCGGTTGTCACACGCGACGGACGGCCTGCACCCGAGGAGGTGATGGTGGTCTCCTATGTGAAGTTCCTGCTATCTGTTTACCGTCTTGGTTGGTGTGGTGTGGTGTGGTGTGTGGTGTGGTGTGGGGTGGGTGGGGGCAGCCAGCAGGAAAAGCTAGAAGGTCCCATTTGGACACCTGGAGTCATTCGATTCGGTGACCCAGAACATTCCTGGTTGACCATCCAACAGAAGATGGCTGTAGGGTTGGTGTAACCGTAAGGATATTTTTCTAATTTCAGGAGCGACATGTCGGCCCGCCCTGTGAGTCACTCCAAAACTGGGATGGAAGGTAGAGCTTGTGGCCTCCTGGGCCGTATGGTCAGCTCAGTAGCTGAGGTCTGTCTGCCTGTAGGTCTGCTTGTCAGGCAGGAACGTGCCATGATAAACCTGGATTTTGCGTCCAGGTCCTCTGGGACACATGCTTCTCGTGTGAAGGTCTTTCTTTTTTTTTTTTTTTTAGATACAACAATTTAGGAAAAAATGCAGCCTACTGGAACTAGATTAAAATAACTTGTTGAAACGTGCGATGAAAAACACGCTGCAGCGACATGATAAATGACCAGCCACGCCAGTCGCTTCCAGGGCAACCTCGTCTTTGTGCAAAGCACGCTGCTGATATGCCGTGCTCGTTTTACCACCTTTATTTGTCTCATATTTGTCTCAAACACGTGATATCGGCTCTATCTCCTCTTGGCGTGAAATTGAGGATGCTGTCCTCTCATTGTCTGGGTGGTATTTCCAGGCCGGGACCTCCAGGCCCACCTCAAGGTGCTGTTCCCTCAGTAACCTGACTACGAGCCCCTCAAATCTGCCCCCTCTGCTGCAGGTGTGACAGTCTCCTTCCACTCCGTCTTCCTTATGTTTTGTTACTCACAGGAGGAAATGTGCTGACGTCTTTAAGTTCTGTCAAATAAATGACCACCTCTCCGCTCCATCTGTTACCTTTGGAACAGCAAAAAAAAAAACGAGGTAATATGGTAGAACTGCCTTTCCTGTTCCAAGGACAGCATGAAGAAGAGGCTTGAATGACATGCTGTTCTCTGTTGTGTGGGTTTCTCACACACACAAATACACTTATCTGTAATGCTGCTAAATGGAGAGCTGTGGCTTCCCATCACTGGTCACAGGATAGTCCTCAACTGGAAAACAGCAGGAGAATCTTCTCTCTTTTTTTTGCAGCATGTTCTCAATGTCTGGTGTCCCAGAAGGAGATGCTTCTTATCTACGAAATGAGAGAAGGTACCTCTCCGCAGACTTACGGGTTCTGAGATGAGAGGCACTATCGGCGAGAGAAAATTTAACTTCTCCCACATTTTTTCGCCTAATCCTGCTGCCGATATGAGGGCTGACGTGGCAGATTTGCAGAATTCTTCTCGTCCTTTTCGTCCACTGAGCGTTTGCCTGCTTAACACTACTTTGTGTGTCAGGATTCCACTCTCTGCTTTCAGGAGATGTAGCGTTTTTCTGAAGTCTGGACTAAAGTTCTCCCTCTGTTCCCTATACGTATTTCTCGTTCTGCTGTTATTGCAGGGGAGCGGTTGACAAGGTACACAATGCAAGGAACAGATCCCGGTGTTTCCTTCCAGTGATTAT
This sequence comes from Gymnarchus niloticus, assembly GCA_009936485.2. Taxonomy (NCBI): domain Eukaryota; kingdom Metazoa; phylum Chordata; class Actinopteri; order Osteoglossiformes; family Gymnarchidae; genus Gymnarchus; species Gymnarchus niloticus. Next base: position 4,603,406 of record JAACJT020000007.1, read on the forward strand.
TTCGTGGAAACGGTTTTGTTTTGGAGGGTAGGGGTGGCAACTCAGCAGGTTGCATAGCAGCCTGACACACTGTAAATTGCCCATGTAGTGCCCGTGTCTCCAGTGAAAGACTTGTGGTCCGTCCATGTTACACGCCATCCCACACGTCCTGTGTGCTCACTGCGACCCCGCCTTTAAAAGCGCTTGTGGAAAACGGAGGGTCGGTTTTTGGTGGTTGTCTCAGTCTCTGTATATTTACTGTATATTTACTTAAATATTCATCAAACCCTACATGGTGAGCTGAATATTTCTGTGCACTGTGGCATTTGTTTGCACATTGGATGTCGTTTTTGGCGATATCAGAGCCCATATGCAAATGTTCAGCTTTATTTCAAATGAATTCTATATTTTTGGTCACCAAATTTGACTTCAATTACCAAAAAATAATCATCTTTAACATCTGTCCTTGCACTGGTGACGACAGATTAATATTAATAAAATCAATAGATTTTAATGTATTTTAAATATCTTTTTTGTAATACACACTTTTGAGCAAGTATCCATGTTGTTTGTCCTTTCGAGGTCCTCAAATTGTTTTAAAAAGACAGTAAAGTTTACTGGATGCAGCTCTTCCAGTCAGCTGGTAACGGGCAAAATGGCCAGGCTCCCAGATTTGGACCCAGCCAGAAGACCAATGGAAAAACAGAAGATCACCGTATCTACGAAGGGACTTCCGCTCACCCTAACCCACCCAGCTGACCTTAGAAAAACCCAAAGCAAGGCAGCTAATCTAACCACAGCCAGCTGAGTTTCATTAACCGGGCTTCCTGTAGTTCCGCGGTCGGTGATCAACCTCCATGGCAACATGAAACCTCACCTGCTACGAGCCCCCATCGTCGTCCCCACGCACCCCGCCGGCGCACACTTCCTGAGCTTCTGTTAAGATGCCGCCATCTTTGACGTTCCTCATTCCTCACAGTCGCTTTCTGCTGGGACTGAGCACAGCTGTGTGTTCGTACACATATTTTCCTGTAGGACACTGTTTATGTTAGTCAATATCTTCGTTTTCCAGGATGCAGAGTCTGCCCAAAACGTGAAGTCTGGCACTGTTGCCTGTTGCAATTTCAGCTATTTTTGGCCCTATTTCCTGTGGCTTTGCTGGAAAGTGTGTTCCATCAAAATTCATATCAAACATTTCATTGTCTACCTCTGTAATTACCTTTGTTCGGTTTTATGCGCCATTCAGAGATCATGCGTACCATGAGGAAAGAATTACGCTCTGTCGAACTGTAGGAATTCCAAACCCCTCTGGCTCTTTGCGATCACAACATTTGCGTGCCTCATGTGAGAAGCTCCAGGGTCGTCTTTTTACGGTAATAGGAACCGCGGTATTGAATTGATTCTTATCCCTTCTGAGCTGAATCTCGAACTGGCACAAACACGCATTGCAAAAATCATACGTATGTTTTTTTTTCTAATCTTGTGCGTGTGAAACGACAAATCAGTTCTGAATTCTTTAAGATATTGAGTCACCTTTCTGACAACGGCCTGACCCTGTGCACCTGTAATGCGTTTGTCTGACGCACCTCATTTCTGTTTCCATCTGAAGACACCGTACCGAGGTAAACTGTGAAGCGGGTCGCTGGCTCACAGGGACGTCTGCTGAACTGCAAAACACAAAACAGATTTTCCCTAACAGTGTCCATGTTTTCTAAAAGAAAAAAATGCAAAATACAGGTAACAGACTAGGAGTTTGGCTGGACCTTGAAAACAGCCTCAGCGGGGGAATCCTTGACTCTCGACTCGAGGTATTTTGGCCGGTTGCAATAACATGTTAGATAGACAAAGACCATAAATGACACGTCGTAACCCGCATGCAAACGGCTCTACCTGTAGATGCTTATGACTAATGTTTTAATGATATCTGGCATTCAGGAAATAACAGCAGCAGGTCTATACCATCATGTTCAGAAACTGGACTCATACGGGGTGTCGTATCTCACATAAGGAAACAGAAAAACAACAAAATTATAAATCAACTCCAGAGCAGCTGTTTTTTTTTTCCCCCCAAAAACAAAATGCTGAAAAGTGTCCTTCACTGTTTATACTCCATATTACAAATATGCTACGAATTAATACAATATTTGAAGAATATGGTGTCCGATAAAAGGTTTCCATTTTGCCTCGCAAATTTCTAAATGCAGAAAACATTCCTGAATCAGAATCAGAATATCTTTGTCATTGTAACGAGTACAACGAAATTAAGTGCAGTCCCTGTGTCAGAGAGATTCATACAGGAAAATAAATAGGGGGGAATATATAAATAAGGAAATATAAAATATGGGAGGTAGCATATGTACACAAAATATCAAAATATGAATTGTAGTGTAAAATGAGGTAGGTAAAATGAGTTTCAAGGTCCCAGTGTGCATTAAATAATTTACCAAAATATTTATTTTCTCATGTTCTGCTCACATTAGCTTTATTACTCCATCTGCACTGAAACTCACGGTACTATTGAAAGACCGAAAGCTGCACTAGTCACCTGCATCAAGCATAATGTTTGTACACACAGGAATTTTCAGTCTTTACTTTGTTCCAAAACAATGTTAGTATACCCAAGGTAACTGATCTGCTGCTTTAACACTTGGGTATTGATTTATAAGTGTGCAGATTCCCACCGTTTTCTTCTGTCAATAAAAAAAACACTCCCTAAAGCAAAGCGTAATTAAAAATTGAACAGAAAGAAAGCAGGCAAAGGTGTAATATTAATATCCAACATGTGAGGCCTTCTTCGGTCCTTCTCCGCATTGATTACATACTCACTAATCATAGACATTAAAGTTTTAATGGAAGTTTGTTTTGAAAAAGAAAATAAACAGGATATTGAATGGCTGTTGATGCTTGTTTAATCTTTCAAGATTAAATATTTCAGTAATGAGATCTTATTCTTCTCACGCACGAATCACCTTGGGAAAAAAAAGTTATCACAATCACGCAGACTTTCTCATCTGATTGCTAAACACAATTTACTCTCATTTCGAATCGTAATGTAGTTTTAGTCCAACGAAAGCATCACTCATTTATTTTCAGACCAATGGAATATGATGCTTGATCTTCGAGTGCAGGCAACGCAAGTTCCACGAACAAACTGTGGTGTTCTGCAGCGCAGTTGCCACGTGTGGGAGTGCGGCGAGGATGGGTCCTGTTTCAGCCCCATACTGGGGTTACATCTCTGGAAAAACAGTCCTCATGAAAGTACTTCTGAACCCTAACCCTCACGAACAGAGCACTGGGTTTGCTGGTGTTTGTTTTTTCTCCTGGCATTGTGCACGGTGGGATTTTTCCCCCCACGGCAACCCTAGTGCTGTTATTGAAATGGATATATCGAGCATTCTGCATACCCAAAAAAAGGTCTTCTCACATCCACGGCGACAGCCCGAAACCACAGGCGGTGAACCTGGGTCACGGTGTTACACAATGCACCTGAAATGAATTTAAAGGTATGCATTCCTGCTGATGCTCAAAAAGTCAGCTGCAACCCAGTCTATAAAAATCTCTGATCAGATCTTTCAGAGATATAGATAACAAAGGACTTTGATCAGGCTACGCAAAACCTAGGTTGCATAAACGTATATAAGGCATGGAGTAAAATATGACTTTTAAGAAGTCTTAAGAAGACCTGTCTTCACAATCTTTTATACTGTTAATCATATCAACAAGATCTTGACTCTTTCCCCCAACACGATAATGCAGTTATTTTTATTGAATCAGGATCAGTTTAAACTCCACACAAGTTGTGTTTTAACAAGAAGAGAGACACTGTGAGGCATGCGAGTCACCCTCGCGTCTTCATAAACCTGCGACAAACGGAGGTAACGGACGAAGCACTGGGCATTCCAGAAGGTTCCCTTTTGATGAAGTGTCTTTTATCTCTGCGAGACAGCTGGAATCTGTGCATCAGCTGGAATCTCGTATCGCTGGAATTGAGAGCAGTGGATTAACGCAGAGCCCCCTCGGGTTGTTTTGACAGATGAACACGGTCGCATCAGAAGTCACGGCACCCCGATGGCTACAGAAAGGATGCAAATATTTGGATTTGTGGAGAACAACACTCAGACATTCCGACAGCAGGTACAGAACTCGCACCTGACAGGCCCCTTCGACAGTGGAGCTCAAAGATGCTTCGACGGACAGAAACCAGAAATGAGTAAACGTGGTCTTCAGATGTGGAAACAGTTGTGGAGAGCAGAGCTCAAAGCTGTTCATATATATTCATAACTGCGTGTGTCACATGATTTTTGGGAGCAAAGTGGGGTGGTGCACCAGTCCACAGATTAGGAACATGACCGCACACGGCTGTAGTGTTTCTATAGTTACAGCGCCAGACGACACTGGCGTCGTGCGTGGCTTCACACAGCAACGTGACATTTGAGGCCCTGTGCTTTTCATAGAAGGATTGCGATACTTGATGAATTAACCAACTGCTCTCTTAATTTGGATTTGATCATGGGCTCCAGGAAAGGGTCTTGTGGTTACGGCAGGTCAGCAGTAAACCCTCACGCTTGCCGCCAGAGAACGTTCCTCCATATTGCCGACTCTTTTAAATGACCCGCCTCCCCGATTTCGCATAGTGGATGGAGTCTTGCTACTAGGCTGGTGTCTGTCGGTCTGAAAGATGAGCCGTTTGGCCCCGTAAATTACAATAAATTAAATATTAAAATTAATGAGAATTGCCAGTCTACTTCAGAATTAAACTATAAGACATGATGCTGTGTGTGTCGTTGGATGCTATCTCCCGCACACATCTATGCCTTTCAAATAGCCTTTCCTCTCACATTTCCGGAAACTTCTATATCTGTTCAGGGTAAATTATATGACTGAAGGTATATGGGCACTCTGATGTCTGAACACTGAAACTGTGCGAGTCACTTAATCTCTCTACATAGCCAGAAACCGTGAGGAATATACAAAACCTATTATACACATAATCCTTCGACATACGAAATCATTACCTATTATATACAATTGCATGCCACTGTTTATACTGTATATGGGAAAAAAAATGTGTTTCCTCTGTCAAAAAGTCTGAATACTCCTCAGTGAGACCAGGCTTTTCATAATGATTCAATATTTTAATATTCCATTATATTGTGTACTTAAGCAAGTAGATAACCATAAATTAACTGCATTTAAAAATTTGATTTTTCAGCAAACGTCAATGAAATAGTCACCCAAAGCAAGAGGATTTCAGGCCGAAGCCCTACTGAAACCCCAGAACACGGGCCTTTGGTAAAAATGTTTTTGTTAGACGTTCTCTGAGTTAACGACCATCATACCCTTTTAATTTTTTGACACCAATTATGGCCAACAAGTGAGGCCTCATGATTGTATTTGGCACATGCATGTCATTGCAGAATGTAAGTGAGCAGAAGATGGCTATGGACGCTCAGTTAAGCGGATAAAAAAAGAGGCCAGCTGTAATCGCTCTAAGAAATGCAGAGCAATTTTTAGGACAAATTCCAAGAAGAGTACAAATGTCTGTAATTGCTTTGGCCGAGATGTCGGATGATTTTGAAGAATCTTGCCATTATGAAGACCAGACAAGGCCAAGGCTGGCCAAAGGTGACCTTAAAGTCAGAGAATATTTTAAGTCTGTGAAAACACAGATTAGCTGCATTTAAAATACAATGGTATTAAAAGTCATGATGGGACAAATGAGGCTTCGAAACCCAGCATTGATTGGTTAGTTTGGGATACTCCCACCCACTATGGGTTTTGATGCCTCATTCAGAGCCAGCATTGATTGGTTAGTTCTGGATAGTCCCACCCACCACAGGTTTTGAAGCCTCATTTGTCCCATCACTAACTAGAAGTACAGACATTTCACCATCAAATGTTCAGAGGATGCCGTGTGAAGCTGGCCTCACAATCAGAATTTGAAAGATTTGGGTCTGATTGTGAGTTCCGCATGTGACCTGCTCCAGGCAGCGTCATGGTTGGGGGTTGTTTTGCAAGCGATAGGACTGGTGATCTTTACAAATCCATGTCAATCTCTCAATCTCAACCAGCATGCTTCAAAGGCGTGTTCGTCCATCAGGATTACAGCCGACCGGATCATTCTTTAGCAAGATAATGATCCAAAACATGCCTCTTAAATGTTCTGGAACTATCTGGTGAAAAAGAGAAGGATAGACCTCAAACTAATAACCTGGTGTGCCCAGTCTCCATTTCTCAATCCCATAGATTTTGACAGTAAAGTGTAAACAAAACCCTCAAACACAGCAGATCTCTGGGAATCCTGCAGAAGACCTGAATAGATGTGGTAGGCAATTTCCTGCTAAAGCCTGCTTACTACATGCCTTGAGTCTGTGAAGCTGTTATCAAGGCAAATAATGACTGTTACCGAATGCTTCTTTGGTATTCCTTGTGTCTTGTGTATATTATAATGTGTTTTCATTTTTGAGTATTTAATGTAAAACACGACGAGAGACTCTAGTGACTAGTGAGCGTACTCAGATGTTTGTCTGGACCTCCATGTATGAACATTTTTTCAGCCTTTGGATATGTGCAGTAACACAGATTGCCTTCCTCGCCCAGGAACACAAAAGATGAATCTGGACACGGGGCATTCTGGGAGTTTACTGCAGATACTGCTGTGTTTATTACAGAATGGGGCATTTATTAGAGGCAATGAATTCCAGTCAAGCAAAGTGTTTCACCTAGAGGCCCTTCTGAATCAACAGGAAACAGGTGCCTTCTGGTAACGTCACATGGTTACCAGTGAGGTGGTGGTGTGTGGATTTAATGCTAGGGAAGGGATGGGTGATTTCTTGCATCACTACCTGAGAGAGTGAGTCAGAACCATGGGCTTGACCAGAACACAGAGGAGACCAGGGCAGCTGTGTGTTGAAACACTGTGCTCGCTGGGAGCTCAGTACGCAACGTGCTTTTCCAAGGGCGATGTGGCGGACGTTTGACAGGAAGTACGCAGTCCCTGTATTGCCTCGGGCTCCGGGAAGAGCCAAAGCAGGAAGCTGTTAGAAAAGGAGGAGTGTGGCTGGCAGCCTGGGAGGACAGGGTGTGTGGCCACCAGTTAGTCACGACTGCTGAAGGAAACTCATCCAGACAGCTTCTGATGCACATAGGAAGCCATGCTTCCTCTTGGATACTGACTCCCCCAACGTGCCACACTGTTACCCTGACAACCTGTTCAATGAGTATTTTAAAACAAAACCGTGACATCCGCAGTGGTGACTTTATTGTGATGTATGGTGACTGGGCGATTGTACAGCTGGGTGGCAGCTTTGTAGAGATGTCTCCAATTTTGCCACTTATTTTATGAGTAGAGTGGGTTTGCCACAAACTATTATTACTAACAAGATAAGTTGTAGTTCATTCTGAAGTGTGAGTTGAGTACATATTGATTTCTTCCACCGCTACACTGGCAATGGGAGTGGTCATTACAGAGTCCTGGCAGAGATAAGGTTAAAGATCTTTTCACTGATATTTCATTGGCACATACGACACCAAAATGTTCTGGTCTGAGTACAATTTACATAGTTTATCTCACAAGTCACCTTTCCATTCAGTGCTCCTGGATCTGGCGGCTGCACCAGACACAGCTTGCACTGAAGTGTGTGAACGGTCTTCGAGAGATTAGTATTCTGGATGCTTTCTAAAGACAACGTTTCCATTTTCCATAACGTTTTACATAAAGGCCATGGAATCCAATACCCCACCGCTTTTGATAAACTACATATCATTTCCCTGAACCAGCAGCTGTAGACTAGCATGCAAACACAACCACTATTTTGTGTTGTGGAAAATGAGGCTAGCTCAGCACACAGGAAAACACTTAATCTGCTCAGAAAGGAATCGTACCTCCCAGTCTTTCTACTTATTACAGTTTGGCCTGCTGTTTAAAAAACGGTCTTTAAAAATGTCTTTTTTCATGTTGGATTTATATTTTCTGTACATCCAGCCTGTGTACAACTTATAGAGCAGAACTTGACCACGGTAAGTGAACGTACAGATGACCACAGCAGGCTGAATAAACAGTGGAGGTTGAGGCATTTACAGAGACAATCAGAATCTTCCGTGGTTCTAACTGACAGAGGTGCACTTTCCATTAAAGTCCGAAACAGACTTAGGAGCCGATGCGAGATATTAACGTCATGATTTTAGCTGTAAAGCTGATTTATATTCAAAACTGACATTTCATTGTTTGTTTGCTCAAGGAGTCCTGTGGTACCCCCACACATTAATTACATACGCTGAAATGAAATCCAATAAACGGATACAGGAAAACATAACGATTTAAAACCGAGTCGCCTCTGGCAGATTAAACTCGTTTTTAGTTTGAGAAAAAGACAAGCTCTGGAAATAGAGTTAATAAGAAAATACAAACTAGATGGAGGCCTACAGGAAGGGCGTATCAAGCACATTCCTCGACGCCTGTCAGATCTTCTACTCTGAGCACAAAATGCTGATATTCATCTCCACAGGACGCCTTGAGATTTCTGTGTAAAGCCCAGTATTGTCAGAAAGATCTCATTTTTAAACATCACCTCAGACACCACTGCTGATCCTTTGACGGATTTCTAGACTTTCAGCATTTCACTCCAGCACTGAAATCAGCGTTTGTCTGTTCCTATAGAATTGTACATTCAGCGCATAATAATTTTAAAAACAGTTTTATGAGGCCGTGTGGTTTTGACGACGTGTGTTTCGTGTCAGTGTCAGTTGTCAGTCTTTATTCGGCGTACAAGTTGAGTTTTGTTTGCTTTTAATAAAAAACCGTATCGTTTTCAAATTGGACGGTGTGGCATCGGAACATCAGTAGCGTTAAAGCAGCGGCCCTCCAGGGTCTGATCACGTTCATTTCTCGCTACTACTCCAGTGCGGTGCCAGTTTGCATACCCGTTCTGGCAGAAATCCACGTTTGAAAGACCGGTACCATCCGGTACCCTGTCCCGGCCACTCAGCTGCTGCACCAGGGCGTAATGATGCAAATCTTCCAGGCCCAGCGAAATCACATACACTCCGTTCACTCTGCCCTTCACCAGACATCATGTCTCTGGGGCTGTTACCGCTATCTGTCAGGTGGTGCAGTCCACAGAGAAATGCCAAATTACACCATTGAAGTGCTTTTCCGAGCGACCGCCGTGATGTGTCACGTTTTTAAAGCCATCGTCCTTTGATCCCTGGCCAAAGCATCCTTTTCTTTGTCTGCCTATTGATACTGCATATAAACTTAAAACAATTCGTTGTCCCTAACGGTTGCTTGGAGGATTTGCATTTATAGCGTAAGACTGGTTTGCTCGGTCGCATTTCCTTCCCTCGCAGTGTGCCAGTAGCTGACCCCAGTGACAAAGCCCATGGATGAGGTTCTTCGACGTTTCCGTGTTAAACATATAAAGGAGAGTGGCGGAGGTACGAAGCAGGCAGGATGTGGCGTAGTCATGTGACATATTGATAAAACCTCATAAGGACAGGCCGTGTGACACACCCGGGGTCTCTGTTCGAATTGAAATTGATTTTTCAAGTTGTGTGCTGTATCGCCTTAGGCTGACGAAATTGAAATTATTGACGCCAACTTGGAAAAAGGCGACGATAAAGGGAAGAGTTTGGTTAAAGTAGACTTATAATGTCGTTGTGTTGTACAAAAACATTCCTGGAGATAACCATGCACTGTTTAGCATGTGCATTAAACGAAAGACCCTAAATAACCTGGAAAGCATTAACGCAGCCTCAAAATAAGGATATTTTTTCGTCCAGTATTTCCGTAACATTACATGAACGTTTTCATAGCCTGCCTTAGGATTTGAGCAGTATCACAGTATCTAACCGACTGGAGCACATTAGATAATTTTCCTCTCTCATTGGGGAGACGACTGGAAAACATTCGTTTCCTGGAATGAAAGAGCTGGGTAACCAAAAATATCCCCTCCATCCAAAGTGGGAGAGAATTTCGGAACAAGAATCGCTTAGCTAAATGTTACAAAGAACTCTATTTTATTGTAACTGTCATCTAAGCAGTTGAATTGTAAAGCTGCCGTTTGTCCAAAGTGCCGTTGCGATGATGGCCTCAGCTACCCCCAGCCCCCCATCGTTCTTTTCCTTGCACTGGCCTGAAGGAAAAAGCAGCTTATCAGCATCGCTGTCAGTCCCCGTCGTCCCCGTAATCTCTGCCTTTCCTGCACTGCATTGGCGGGAGGAGCGGGATGATGTGGGGGAGTCCCGCTTCAGCTGTGATGATGTTTGATTTGGCCCCACTTTAAGACAGGAGATCGCAGCACGGTGCCTCAGGCCCTGTGTTGACCAGACATTCTTTCTCCCTTTCGGCTACTGCTGTCTTGCTAGCAGCCCGTTAATTTGACTTTTTTTTTATAACAAACCTTTTTTAAAATCATTCAGGCCCGTTGTACCCTGGGCCATTGTGAAAGTGTTTAAAAATAAGTTTACCCACATCCCTCTGGTCTTCTTTCAGGTTTGACATTAATTTCCGACACTGGAGTGCCGCTAGAGTGCTCTGCAGCTTGGCCTGTTTTCTACTGCACCCTTTCACTGGAAAGGGGAAAATGATGAATTCTTTCTTGTGCGCGGCTGCCCTACTTTATTACGGCAGACATGGCTCAGTCAATGGACCAGTGCATATAATGCCATTACAAAAGATGTCCCGTCAGGAGATGTCGCATGCAACATTAATTTCCGTTCAAGGTGACGTGTAAGGTATTCTTTTGTTTGTTTACGAAAGCTTGCATTAGGAATGGAGGGAATAAAGGTCGTGTCATGGATGAACACCCCGGTCCTCACAAGTCAGAGGTCACTGGATATGCCAGTAAGATACCTGAGCTTATTCAGTAAAAGCTTCGGTACGAACGGATAGAATATCAACTCCGATCGGCTAAAAGCGTCGACTCAGCAGATGAATGTAAACAAACCCGGTATGAAACGAAGCCAGCCTGAAAGGTACTCTCAGATACATGTTGGAGTCACGTGTACAATGTCGCGTGGCCGAGGCATTGGACCGGCCCAGCCTTGCAATTTATAGAAACCGTGTGTGATACCGGTGTGGGGTTGCTGTTAACTGAGAGGCATACTGTAGTTACGGCTGGTCCTGATGCAAAGCCGTCTTTTTTTAATCATGCTAATTTTTGTTCTAAGCCATCAACTTGGAAATTAAAGCCCAAATATGTCTATAATTTTAAGTCAGACTCTGCAGATTAATTAATTAAACTCTGACCGTTCTCTCTAGTCATGAACATTAAACCGTATCAGCAAAGGATTAATTTGTTATAGAGGTAATTAAAATACCCATAGTACAGAATATATATTATGTGCATTTTTAATCCTTTATGGTGACTAAGCTATGTTTGGGATATTAAAAAAGGAAGCCTTAGCTTCCATAAATTGTCATGCAAATAAAAAAAACTTAAAAATTTTGTGCAGACTACCCGCCTGATGGTGTTTTCAACACGCATGGTAAGACATCGTAGACGATGTCATTCAAAACGGCATTGAAACGTAGTTTCGTTTACACTGAAATGTGGAATTTGTCAGAAAATCACTTCGGTCCGTCAGTCTCGCTCCTCATTTTGCCTGATGTTAACTTTATACCATAATATTCCTGCTATACATATTTTTAATTACAGTGTCTTCACCATTTAACCAGGAGACATTAATGCACATTAAATGCTTGTTTACTGACCACAGAGTCATGGTGATTGTAAGCATATCCAGTGGCATGTCACCATGTGCGTGTGTCTTTAATATTAATATTTGCACAATTCAATATTTATGTGATTCTGGAGAATATCTCAACCACACCATTTCCCCCAAAACTTTATTCGCAGGTAAGCCAAACTGTGTCTCTAATGAAGGATGCTGGCAAATTTGTGTGGCACTAGAGGTTCGAAAAAACAACTGTGCAATTCTCTAATTTTGATGGGCATGTTATGTGAATCTCTGTTTTAGCTGTCTTCGAGCCGCCTGAGACATTTAACCAAAACGGAAATGCAGGACAACTCCATAATCTTCCTAGAGTGTGCTAATCTTTTGATAGTTGATTTTGTCAAAAGCTCCTATTCTTCCATGATCCCCACTAGCATAATTTAAGTTTTTGGAAAAAAAAAAGGTGGTGTCACGCTTGGTTTTGTTTTGTAAGCTTCCGTCTGAACTCAGACCATATGCTTAGAGCACACTGATATTTTCCAGTTTCAGATCCAGACCTTAGAAAGAGGCCCCGATTTACAACAGAGAGTGATTTTGTTTTCTCAATAAAGCGGATTCATCTGTTTCTCCTCCAGCTGCTGCTTCAATACCAGACATTAATTCAGTGTTCTTGTTAGAACTGTTCAGGTTTTTGGTGTTAATAAACTCTGTGTCTCGGTAAAATGGTTATTTCCCATGTTATATGTCCGCAGAGTCAAGCCTGTCATTTACACACACACACACACACACACACACACACACACACACACACACACACACACACACACAAAGTTATTCCCAGGGCTTTACATTGAGCAGATTTGCCTCAGATTTTTGGTAAAATATGGAATATTTACTTTATATTCTTTGATGCTCGTTCAGCTTCTAACTGCTTACCTTGACAGGCTTGGCGGGGTGGAGCCTATCCTGGCAATAAAAAAAAAATTACAATATTGCAATATTGTGCACATTAGCATTTCATTAAACACTGGAATGCTTTGAAGATGGCCAAAAAGAAATCTTGAGGCAAAATCCCAGCACTTCACAGACCCAGATTCTGGTCAGTCGAAATCACTAGGTGCTCCATACATTACACTTGCTCAGGTAAACTAGCATTGTTTACCTGCCACGCCCAGAGAAAGATTGGCCTCATGGGTGTCTGACACAGCCGTGTAATTGCCTTAGTTAAGCAGGCACCTGCCCCTGTACAGTTCCGTTCTTTAACACACGAAGTATTCTGCCGTACACCTTGTGCATCCCTATAGTCTCCTTCAGTAAAACGCTCCCGCTGTGTCGAGCCTTTCCTAACAGGTTGTAGAGCGCATCGCTCACATTTCCTTTTGCCGGCGTTCTTTTGTCGCGCCGAACGTGCTGTGAGCAGTCGGCTTTCCTGCTGTGCTTGGGATGTGATGCTCTCGTATAGGAACGCTGCGTGATTCTGTGGTGAGAGGGCAGGACTGTTCTAGAATCACTATAACCTCCTCTGCCCTCAGCTGTCCACAGACAGCCGCTACTTACTGGAGAGTGACTGGCGGGTTTCGGGGGCTCCTTTGTCTGCCTTCGAGGGGGCAACCACACCCGCCCCTCAGGAGGTCAGAGGTCAGAGTTTGAAGGAGTCCCAGTGTGGGCGCAGGTCGGGTCAGAAACTCTTGAGGCTTCGCTGCGACCGGCCCCTTTGGTCATTAATGGTAAGAATCCGTGGAGGACGTAGTCTCCAGGCAGATGTTGTTAGATCGTCTTTAAATGAGTGTCCTTCACATTTTTAATAGTCTCTTTTTTGTGTACTTCTTTTGCACAATTAATTTCTGTGCATAATTAACTTTTGCGTGATTACATGCTCACTTTGGGGCCATAGTTATACTGTATTTTTAATGCTTCATCCAGTCCTTTTATGGAAAAACTCTTTTAAAACTCGTTTAACCTGTCATGTGTAGATGTGATAAATCATCAGAGGACAGCTTGTGTCTTTATGGAGAACGTTTATAGGAGTGTATGAAGAGTCCGTTTGACTTTCGTGACGTTTGTCCGGAGGTGACTTCAAAGCGAGGTCACCGCAGGGGCGAATGCTGACGACTTTCCGGCCGTGTTTTCTCTGCATCTCCCCTTTGCTTCGTGGCAGTGTGACGCCCCGCGGTGCCATTCGGGATACCGAGCCTTGGCCCGGTGCCCAGCACAGACCCGGCAGCCCAGTGTGAATCTGCGGCCGTCATCTGTTGCTTCCCGCTCATATCCGGGTTTGGGTCATGTTCCCTGACAACACCCGTGAGACCTGTTCTTTCAGCAGTCTTAGGATCAGCCCTTCCACGCGGGGGTGCCGGTCCGGTCCGGTCCTGGCTGGTCTACTTCTGCTGGACATCTCCGTTTCATCTGGCCAGTCAATTTCTTAATTCTTTATCTCCACCAAGTCACAGAAACCCTCACAAAGGCCCATTCTACTGCTGAGCTCCATGGCATGTTGGACCCGAAAAACATGAGCAGGGCTGCTCCCGCCTCCCCCGGGACCCCCTGGCGCTGCCCCCTTTTCACTGTGCCATTGACATTCTGTCAGTTGTCCCAGCTCTGTATCGAATAATATATCTGCTTGTTTATTGTTATTTAACCGCTACTGTGTTGCTGCACATTGTTTGCACAGCATCGGTTTTGTCTTCTCTTAAGGGATGTCAGACGTTACGGTTTTTTACGGCCGCGATACTTAAACCAAAGCTCCTGTGTAAAAGGAATCACAAAAGCTACAACATCAGCTTTCTTTATCTTAAAACACTGAACAAACGTTTAAGAAACATTTCTGGGAGCAAGCTTAATGTGCAGCTAAGTCATTAACACCAACGTTGCCTTTAACACGAATGCCATGCCTGCCCTAATCATTAATAATAAATCCAAATTTTTCATTTAGCGCCATCCTTATATATTTGAAGAATATTTTTCGGCAGGGTTACCTGTGACCCTCAGGTTCAATCTGCAGCTCCATCATGACTGATCGGCATCCACTCAAACTTTAATCCTCGTCTATTTTTCATGAGAGCTTTTTCATCCCGGGGTTCTGTGGAGACGGGAGACCTAGCAGGGTGGATTGAGCCCTTCCATTTTTAATGGAGATGCACTCCAATTGGCTGGGTCTGAAATAAGTTTGACACCTCATCTCACCTGCTAATCTGCGATCAGATAAAATTACCCAATGTTTCCCTCCTTTGTGGGGATATTTTGCTTCCACTTTGTCTTGACTGGGGTTCTCAGCTGAGAGCTGCCTAAGTGAGACCATTTCGATGTCCTTGGATGGGGAGCAGTGTGGGTCTTGAAGGGGTAGAGTCTTTACTGGACTTCCTTCTGACCTCAACCCGCTAACCGCTAATCACTAACCTGTAACTGAGGCATTTTTAGCAGAAGCGTGGAAGTGACTGAGGGAGTTTGTTCTAATCCATGCCAGGGAAAGCCCAGTGTGGTTTCGGGGGTTGCGGTGAGGGTAGTGAAGCTGGATGCTGGATCGAATAAATATAGAAATTGTACTGAATGGTAATAGGCTTAATAAGCAAAAGTCTGCTTCTGTAAGCCATCTTTTGATTGGGCAGAATTTATCAGTTCCAACATGTCATTCACCGGCTGTGTGACCTGAAGTCCCGATCTTTTAATATGACCCTCTGAATACCCGCCTCCCCTTCCCTCGGGGGCACCTCCTCAGTCTCGCCACAGAGGCTGAACGTGCAGTGGGCATGTGCCCAGGATCCTGGAGCGGCTGCCGTCGAGCCGGGCCCGGATTCCACCCGAGCTGTGTCCGCACCCAAGCACCCGGGCGAGTCGCTGAATCAAAGAGTCGAAGCCGGAGCTCGTGGCTGCATTCTGAGGGATCCGTCAGACCCTATGAAAGTTTAATGATGTAGCCGTCTCAGCAGATTTTCTGGCAGCACGGTGGCATGGCCTTGAATATTAAACCCCCCCCCATCATTGGCTGCTCACAGAGTCTCTCCAGTGACAAAGGTGCCAACCAAACGCTTCCTGTTGTAGCCCAGTTGTCGAAGGAGAGGCAAGCGAAGGTGTTTCGTGGATCGTGAATTTTTTCAGACTTTATAAGTGACTGCTGCTCATCACACCTCTGTCTCTGTCAGTGTTGCAGTAATAGAGGAGGATGAAGGTCTTTGGAGCTTCTTGATTGCAGCGGCATCAATACTGGAACTCCTATGGTCATTATGACTGTTTGCAGTTGATTAATTAGACTGTAGTGAACTTCTGCTTGATTGGCCGGGCCGCCTGGCTTCGGCAGGGCACGGCCTAAGGCTCTGTCAGCTCTAAAATAAGATTGCTCAGCTACCGTTATTCCTGGTGTTTCAATTTGATCTGGGTTCTTGATCTGGGTTCTTGATTTGGGTTCTGCAAGGTTTGCCTTCATCATGGACTGCAGGTGTTTTTTTGCTTGTTGGACAGCAAGGAACCTGGAAAGTCACCCCCCCAGAAGGCTGCAGAAAGATAAAATGTTGCTCTGTTTCTCTCCCTCTGGGGGGGGTTTGAGCATCCTATATTTGTTGAGAATGTATCGCCTGCAACCACTGCTGCTCTAACCTTTCAGCGATTTGCTACCTGTAAACCCGTCCTGGTACTCAGAGGCATTCATTTCGGGGGGGAAGGGGGATCCACCCAGGGCTCTCTGTTGTTAAACCTTTCGTGGTTTAAAATTCAATTACGCCGTCATGCTTTACACACATTAATCTTTGAACTAAAGCTAATGCAAGTAGCCTTGGCAGAAAAGTGTGAGATAAGCAGCTATTTGTCAGGCGTAACCCAAGGTTCATTAGTATGTAAAACTGGAATGAAACATTTTAGCAATTCCCCTCCGGGGCTTCAGGACCTGATGAAGGAGGTAAGAGAGGATCCCCTGCGGCCTTTTGGAATTAAGAACCGCTGCGATGTCACCCTGGGGTCGTGGCTTCCTGTCAGCATGACCCTGCGTCGCTGCCCTTCTCCCTGCTCTGTGCCGGGGCCACCGCGAGGTGTCCAAGGTGGTGTTGCCGGTTCACTGGCCCGGAGGATGGGGTCATCGACTTCTCACAGCTGTGGACACCACCCCTTGCCCAGAAGAGGATAAAGCAGAGAGCAGGAAATCATCTTTAATGCAGTTTCTCACGGCCCAATTGTGGTTAGAGATGTTTGCATGGTGGTTGGTGACAGAGTTGATAAGTTGTGCTGTTCAACCCCTTCACGTGTCACAGGGGTTCGCTCTTTCGGTAGCCTGGACTGTGTTGTTCTGTTATCTTTAGTCTCCCAGGGTTTTGGATCGGTGGTTTTGAGGGGAAAAAACATTTTATGTCATTTGCATTTAGCTCAACTTGATTTTTAGAGACCGGCACGACGAGGTTAGTGTATGTAAATCTCTGCTTCAGCATTGGGACACGTGGATAAATTATATAGAATTTGTAATCAGAACCCGCATCTTTTAAGTGCCTAAATTGTCAAAAAAAAGATCAAGATGGGCCTGAGGCATTTTGGAGGTCTGGTTTGTGGCTTTTTGACAAGGTAAGATGTAACCATAAAGGATATTGGAAGGATTCATGAAAAGTGTGGTAATTACAAAGAATTCAAACTTTCATACCTCTTATAATCACAAAAGTTGTTTGCCTTGACGTTTGATTTTGATTTTCCCCCTTATGTGAAATCATCACCATATTCAAACCACTTAGACTGGGGACACACTACACAATATTTACCCAAATTTTACCTCCCGTTCACAATCGTCAGTGTTGGTTGGTCCTAGTCTCTTGTTAGACAGTGCTGACAATTGTCTGGTTTATGATGGCCGCAGACTCGAGTCTCTGGACTCCCGGCAGTGGTTCCGAGGAGTTGTAATATTTCAGATGCTTGAATTTCACTAGTGTAATCGGGAGCAAATTTACTACAGTTGTGTAGCGTGTGACCCCCCCCACTTCACAGCTCAGTCGCTAAGTATAAACCAGCCAGTCTTTACATAGTGTGTGACCCCCCCACTTCACAGCTCAGTCGCTAAGTGTAAAACAGCCAGTCTTTACATAGTGTGACCCCCCCACTTCACAGCTCAGTCGCTAAGTGTAAACCAGCCAGTCTTTACATAG
>JAACJT020000007.1:4624712-4636019 GCA_009936485.2 Gymnarchus niloticus
TATACTAGCAGGTCAGTTTATATACTGTTTATATACTGGCAGGTCAGTTTATATACTAGCAGGTCAGTTTATATACTGTTTTTATACTGACAGGTCAGTTTATATACTAGCAGGTCAGTTTATATACTAGCAGATCAGTTTATATACTGTTTATATACTGGAAGGTCAGTTTATATACTAGCAGATCAGTTTATATACTGTTTATATACTGGCAGGTCAGTTTATATACTAGCAGGTCAGTTTATATACTGTTTTTATACTGACAGGTCAGTTTATATACTAGCAGGTCAGTTTATATACTGGCAGGGCAGTTTATATACTGTTTTTATACTGACAGGTCAGTTTATATACTAGCAGGTCAGTTTATATACTGGCAGGGCAGTTTATTTACTAACAGATCAGTTTATATACTGTTTATATACTGGCAGGTCAGTTTATATACTAGCAGGTCAGTTTATATACTGTTTTTATACTGACAGGTCAGTTTATATACTAGCAGGTCAGTTTATATACTGGCAGGGCAGTTTATTTACTAACAGATCAGTTTATATACTGTTTATATACTAGCAGGTCAGTTTGTATTTTTATACTGACAGGTCAGTGTATACTATACTGTTTTTATACTGTTTGTATTCTGTTTTTAAATGGGTATATAAATGTGCATAATCACTTTTGTAAACAGCAACAATTCCAGATTTGTTCATGCGGAAGCCTCTGATGTGACTTATCGATGTGCTGAAACTGACAGGCACCAAGGCGTCATCCCAGGCTTGGAGTTCATGCGTGTTCCAGTCAGGCTATGGAGACCACTTCACCGTCACTGCCACCAGTCAGTGGATGCAAGGTAACACAGCTGTGTGTCTCTGAGTGCAGCTTTTGAAAACACGATGCTTCGGGGTCTCACAGAAATGTATGCCCTGCCTATTATTATGTCAAAACCTTTTGTCGGTGCCACTGAGGGTGTTGGAGAATAACATAATAACTGTTTAAAGAAGCTCTGTCCTCTTAACACTTTCCTCATGACAAACGTCCCTTTGATTTTCACAGGAAGCTGCGCTCTAGTTTCCTGATTTTTTTTTTTAGTCCCTCCTGAAGGTTATCACGGTCATTTGTGCTGTTGGGGGCTTCGTTTGAGTGCTGTTCAGTAATGTTTGTGCTTGATGAAGGCCTTGACATGTGCTGTAATTCCTTCCTGCTCTGTGATTGCCACGTCCAGCATAAGTCCGTGAGAAAGCCCTTCAATCATTGTTTACAATTAGAGTAAGAGCGGTCAAATTGAGAGGAACTAAAGCTCTGAGTGTCCATCGCAGTCTAGTGTATGGAAGGTAAAATGGCGCTCACGCAACGACCCTGCCACACGTCGCTTTCAGAGGCGGAGTGGACCGAGTGGTTCAACCGGGATGACGAGAGGGGAACGGGGGATTGGGAGAAGCTAGCCGACCTCCACAAGGCCTTTCCGGAGCGGACCTGTAGCAGTCCCCTAGACATCCAGGTGGGCGTCGCTCGGCTAGGCTAGCATTGTGTACCTAATGGAAGCCTGTCACATTGTTATTGTACAAGAACATGTACCGACTACGGACACTTTGTCCATGCAGAAAACAGTCTATGAATATCAAGGTCTGGGTCAAATTGACCTTGAATGCGAAATTCAGATGTGTGATTCTCATCTGGCCCTGCACAGAAATGACACCGACAAGGATCCCGAACTTGTCCTTATTTTGTGATCCAATGCATGCTTGTCTGAGATAAACAAAAGCACATGGCTCTCCATGCCCACACAGGAATGGGTACCAAACCAAAGGGCACGTGTGGTTCGAGTACGAGTGATGCCGCGGTACATCCTGAAGACCAGGAACGTCAAGCCAACTGCAGCAATGCAGTGTGGGATGGAACGGACCCTCTGGTGCCCCAGCATGTTACTGACACAAAGCATTGCATTCCTTTGCTTAAGGTGGAGACACGCGATGGGGTGCCTTCTAACCTCACAGGAGAGATCTTCCACAAGATAGATAGGAGCTACGGATTTGTGTGCCTCAATAAAGACCAGCCAGATGGGATGTGTCAGAACTACAGAGTACGCTTTCTCTGTGGGAAGCTCGGTACGTCTGGGACGTGAGCTCCCAACCTGTATCTGCTATCGCCGCCCTCTGACAGAACGGTGGTTTTACGCATTCACCTGCAGTCGAGATAATCGTATGGCCAACGCGACTGACGTGGCAGAGGCAAGAAATATGATTGTCTGTGTTCTTTGAGTTGTGTGTGAAATGATGTAGTGTCATGTGACCTTTAGGAAACGTACAAATGAATTCATTATTTGTACGTTTGCATGATGCTTACTTGAATACTTTTCCGGAACATTCATGATGACCTCGCTCAGAAAGCTGAGCAAGGTCACGCTAGGAAAACGGAGAACCTGCATCCCACTAAAACGTATATTTGTAGCTTTTGGCAAATAACTTTTTTTTTTTTTGGGGGGTTTCGGGGAAGTTGATAAGATCAGGTGAGACAGTCGTGATAGCCAAGGACGCACTAAGCTTGTTTCTTTTCTTTTCAAGCCGAGATTTGTGACATCATTAATCAGATCTCTCAGAAGATCAGAAGTTCATGTCCACCACATATGAATATTTCTTTAGCTTTTGTTTTTGGGAGCTCCGAACGTGCCTTTCAGCATTAGGACCCTACTGTACACATTTTTAATTATTGTTCTCGCTCACTACAAGCTAATGTAGGTACAGACGGTATCTGGGTTGAAGTCAGCGGTTCTTACTGCATTTTGAAAGTTTTGTTAACTTTTGCTGGTACTTGTTATTTCCTGTATTAGATCTGGCATTTTTTACAGTTTAAGTTCAGAAACGTAAAAAAAAGCACGCTGTTGTCAGCGAGAGACCCCCCTTGGCCATGCTCACACGCCCGCCGGCTCTGCCCTGTGCCCCTGTGCTTGCAGTGCGTCCGCAGGCCACCGTCACCATCAACAGCTACTCCAATTCCAGCATCCTGGAGCTGGCAGACAACAGCGTGGGCTGGGGACCCAGCGACAAGGTGGTGGTGGCCAGCACCGACTACTCCATGCTTCAGGCTGAGGAGTTCCAGGTCCTCCTCTGTCCCGCCTGTGCCCCCAACCAGATCAAGGTGCAAGGTCAGCAAATCCACCTGATTGGTCGACGATGGTTGATGTCAGTTACGCTCTTCTGTTTGCCAGTACACAGTTAGAGTGTAACACTTCCACCATCGTAACGGGTGAGAATTTTACTTTGGTGATGCAGGGTTTTATCCCCTTTTCCGTGTCTCTCGAGGTCTGAAATTCATTGGCATCTCTTTGGCAATCAATTGATGTTTTGGAATTCAACACCGGTTACATGATTGTTTACAATCCTTTATTTTCTTGGAAGAGGCATCATCCTGCCTTTTTAGGACAAACCGAAGAAGCATGTGACTATGATAAATAAATCAGTTTTAATATTATGGGCTGGAGGAAGATGAGAGGTTATCGCCTGCTGCCGGTGTAAATATTGTGCACCGTTTTCCTCTTTGTCTTTGTAAAAATAAATCTGGAGCTCTCCGGCTGCAGGGGATTATGGAGAGTTTTTGGCATAGTGAATGTCTCTCCGCCTCAAAATGTTTTTCAGGATGCACTCAAACTTTATGGGTTATGATAGATTGTCTCAGGGGATTCTTCGGAGCCCCCAAGGGAATGAGATGGTGAATTTCCATACATTACAGCCAGCACATTACGTTTCCATCCAGCCCTGGGCACCATCGCCCGCACTCAGAAAAATGTTCCCATCGCCCCACTGACACTTTGATGCTCGGTAGTACTTTGTGGATTCACGACGGGTGCATCTTGGCAAAACACTAACAAAGATGTGTTTATGATTGAAATTACTTGGTCTTTACTTTCATGTCAAATTAATTTTTATTGACACATTTTGCGGCATCGCTCAGCTTTTGGGGCGGGATTTTGGAAGGCAGTAGGGTGGGGTGGGCCATAATCCCCAAACCCCCAAACAGGGCTCAGAGACCAAGTGGTACACGGCTGAACTCGGGTTCTGGGTCGCCATGTGTTAGCCTGACCTAGAGGATGTGTGGGATTTTGTCTGTTTATCAGTCGTTCCAGCAGAAACCAGAGTTCTGGGTAATCAAGAGGTGTGGCTTTGCTGGTAGGTGGAGTAGCTTGGATTTGCTGAGAGGTGCCATATTCTGGCAAAACGTAATTCTTCTGTGACTGTTACATAACCTTTAACGCCTCTGTTTACCTAAGAAACGTTTTGGTTGCGGGAGTCGTTATACGGTCAGTGTGGTAGTTTGGTGCTTTTAAATGAAGCAACTGTAGAAAGTAAATGTGATTGTGAGTTAAAATTCATTTTTGGGCATCTGTTGAGGTACAGTGAGTCTGTGTCTCTTGGTGTTGACCAGGTGGCTGCATGACTGTGGGTGGAGAGGGATGATTACTGCAGTTCCCTGACTCCATCAGGTCAGCTGACGGAGTGCTCATGGGAGGAGGTGTGTTGTGCTCTACACACCTCTGCTCTCGGGCTGGGTGTCATACATCAACTGGGAGACTTTTCAGAAACGGCCACTGGTGATGGTGTTTGATATGTGATGAAGGGTAATTGGTGATGTATTTATAATAATGGGTAATTAGAGTTCTGGGATTTCAGCAATGTTATTTAAAAGGCTCCAAGTCACTCAGCAAGCTGGAGATGAAACGTGCAGATCTTCAGACATCAACCCGTGTCCTCAGTGAGTCCAGTTTCCCAGGATACTGTGGTTTTCTCTGAAGTACAGAGTTGTTTTTTGTGTTAGTGTGTCAACAAAATGATTAGCCGTATTTATTGCCTCCAGATTAAACATCATCCCAAGGTCCACTTTTTGTCAAACACCTGTCAAGTTTAACTATTTCTTCCCACTTCTGAAAAAAGGGACTGAGGTTTTGTTAACCCTGTCAGCTTCACATTCAGCCTCGCTGTCAGAGAGTAACACTGGATTTTTGTTTACTCTTTTCTGCCTGCATATTAGGGCAATAACTAGCATAGGAGTCAGTGATTCATAACTTCCAGGTCAGCAACCGATTTCCAACAAGGGACCGGTGTGTAGTACAACTGAGTACTTAACGGTACTCGATACTTAACTTACAATGGACTGTAAACAGAGTCCGCTAGGCGACTGAATGTAAACAGTCACTCACCCATTATCTCTGCCTATCCGTGTTTTGGCAATGTTACTCACACCTGTTTCGTGAACACAACTGCAACTGTATGAAACCCTCTTTTGAGACCCCAGGTATTTCTGTAAGAAGTATTGATTCTTTTTCACCTCAGCAAATTGAGTTATCTGAGTGTTTGTCCTCTAAACAGGATATGACTAGGACCACTGAGCTTTTCAATTGACTGATACACTCTGCCCATTAGAACGGTTTATTGTTGGTCCAAGAGGGGTGATTTCACCAGCTAATCCTCCGGCTGTCCGGCTGGTGGAGGCTCAACACAGATGACACCCCCCCCCCCCCCCCCCCCCCCATGGGGAGACGCGGGTTGTTAAATATGTTTTCCAAACTTATCTTGCCAGTAGTACTGGTGGGAGGGGGTATCCAGTGCACATAATGAAAAAAATTCTCACAGTGGGGGTGGAGTTAATTATAGGATGCATGGGCAAAATAAGGCTTCACTTTAACAGCGGGTGTCTGTTACCTCAGTGGGTTTTAAAAATTCACTGGCGAACAGTTGGGGTGGGGGGGGCCTGCGGTGAATCAGATTAAATATTCTGGTAAATACATGTTTGTCTCTGTTTTGAAATAATTTGTGCCTTAATGATTTAGCCACATTTTCTTTTTATTTGTCTTTGTTTTAAAACGCTGGCAAGGTAATAACCCTGGAGAATGGTGACACGGCAGGATTCATTTCATAATACTGGCATCCTGAATGTGAGACATAGGACTGTGTCACGGCTAATGGTTCAAATGTGCCATCACTCATCCCTGCTTCAGGTTGAGGAGTTTCATTTGTGTCAGTGAGAAGATTCTAGAAGTCCTGCCTTGAGTCCCAAGCAGTGGAAACAGGGAGTGTAGAGAAATGCACCTCGCTCCTCAGTTTTCACTAAGATCATTGACATCATCATCATCATCATCCCGGAAACCTGCTGCCATTGATAAACTTTCCGTCGCTATGGTAACAAAGAGGAGCTGAGAAACACCGCTGCAGACATCTTCAGGAGCGTTAAACACAAAGCTGGGACCTTGTTTAACATGACCATTTTTTTGGAACTCGTTTGTCTACGGTCCCTGAACACGCACAACCAAATGTATCCCTGTTCGGTCTTAAAGTCAAGTTTCCGCTTGGCTGAGGTTTTACTGTTTTCGGGAGCAGACAGCTCCGGCACCATTAAATTCTCTCGAGCCAGAATTTGTGTTAATCCATGCCTCCTGCCCTGGAAGCCGCTTCCTCACTGGCGTTGATATCTCTTCCGATTTACAATTAGGAACACTCGGTGCTGTCGGTGGGGGGTGGGGGTGGGGGACTCAGCGGTGATTTGACGCTGGCGGTAGTCATCCATGCTAATTTTCCTGGCTCTGCAGGTGTACAAGCATGCCATGAAAGTCACAGCTTTTCAATTCAGGTGGGCGTGTGCCAAACCCGGGGGCTTCCCGTTTCTCGGGCCCTCCGCTCGGCGGGGTATTGGGTCCCGACACCTGGGTAATCATCTGTGAGAGAAAGCAGTGTGTGAGCATTTTCCTCTCCCAGCATGCTCCAAATGAACCTTGGCCATCACCTCACCAGTGATTTATCTCGCTGTGAGCCAGCTCTCATGCAGAGGTCTTTCACAGGGATCTCTCACAGGATGACATCACAATGCTGCCGGACTGTCACACGTCACGTGGGACAGCTGGGGCCAATGTCACCTCAGAATTTAGATCTTTTAATATTATGCGATTTTGTTGCATGCTTCATAGGATTTCTTTCTCCGGGAGAGGTCATCGTTTAAACGGAGGATCGTGGCCTCGGCTAGCGATCTCCCCTGAGGAGTAGCCTTTTGATAACGATTGTGCCGCATGGCTGCTGTAATTAGCTTCCCAAGGAATGTGAACATTTATTGATGGACAATCAGAGCCGTCATGATGAGGTTGACGAAGGGCATGAGCCCTCCTCCTCCTCCTCCTCCTCCATCCCAGGGGGTGCCAAGCACACATAAGATTAATAGTCATCTGAATGGGCCTGTGCCATCTACTGTTTACACGTAATAATGATTGGATTGTATACCTGTATTACCATGATTTATTTTGATTTGGTCGTAAGTATAGCATACCGAGCGTGTTTTGTGTGGAGCCTACAAATCATCTCACACACCAAAACACGACAGATAGCACAGGTCTGTGTTTAATATTCCGAATTTTGTCCCTGCAGAAAAAGGTTGAATCCGCTGATATTTTCTCAGGGACTACACAATAGGACCAGACACGCTTGGGAAGATTCTTATCGCTTTGGTGTCCGAAGTTTGCTTTTATTCACTGACACGTTTACCACGATCGGGCCCGCATATCACCTCACCGCTCTTAGCTGTTTTACCGCGGGATATTGTCTAACCCGTTCAGAACAAGTTCCTTTCTCAAGGTTGCTATGGACAGCAGGTCCTCCTTTGGGATTTTAAGCAGGTGTGAATGTCACATGACCGCTTCCTTTCACCGTGCCATCTGATGGGCCAGGGCCCGGTCATTCCTGGGACAGCTGTCTCTAAAACATGCTGATAGATGACTGAAACCCCGGCTAAGCTGCAGGAAACTGAAGTTAAACCAGGCCGATTTTCTGTTTCCATGTTACACCATCCATCCATCCATCCATCAACCGTACAGCCACCCTGGCCTTGAATATCTGTAGTACATCTTCATCTATAGCATCACTTTTCTTGAATTATTTGTAGTTAACGTGGAGTGTGACTCTGTAAGGCGGATCAATGCCGGATGACAGCACTTCATCAGCAGGTCATTGCATCTGAAGAACACTCGTCCCACCGCCGATTATTTATATTAGGGATGGGGGGGCATGAGGTCGCTTGATCTTCTGCAACAAAGCCTCTCCATCCCCTGAGAAAGAGGACTGTTTATTAATCAGGAGTCTCGGGGGCGCCGGCACTGCAAATAAGCCCATTTATTCTGAGCACGCTGGTGCTGCTGAGCCGCAGTCGCGGTAGGGAAGAAGTTACCAGAACATAGCCGGGTACGGCTGTTGAACTCACGGAGATCGGCGCACACGTGGCGCCAGCGGCTGGGCCTGACCTGAGGACAGCTGACTGTGCGTTTTAGTCCACCGGTTATAGCCGGGCGAAGCTGAAATTGCGAGCCAGCCAGCCGTCGAAAAGCTACTTATCAGAAATGAGATCTAGGATCAGACTTTGGACAGGTATCGTATGTTCCATATGGAGATTAACCGCTGAATATGAGAAATCTGATCTGAAATCAGACCTGCAGGATACACCGTATGGGTAATGTGGATGTTAATCGCTATATGTAAAATCAGATCCATTATCAGACCTTGGGGATATATAGATATCAGTCAGTGAATATGAGAAATCAGGTCTAATATACCGTGATGGGTGTGACTGTCATAGTCTAACTGGTTTTGATGTATTTCAGATTGGTTTAGCTCACCTCCTGTTGGTCACCTCGATGGTCGCCAGTGGGTTGAAGCGGACGGTGATATTCCCACCCACCGTGGTGTTTACAGGCTTGCCTACGTTTTCCATGACTCTGCTCACCGCTTAAAACATTGGTCTGACCTGGCGATGTCGCCGATGCCCCCTGCAGGGAAGGCGGTCCACCTGCACATGGGCGAGCAGGTGGATGGTGTGGACATGAGGGCGGAGGTGAGCCTCCTCACCAGGAACATCCTGATCAAAGGGGAGGTGGAGCCGCAGTGCTACGGCAGTGAGGCCTGCAAGTTCTTCGCCTTCGACACCTTTGGTGGACATCTGAAGGTAGGACACGCCCAGATGGGTGGAGCTAGGAAGGGGAGGGTGGGTCAAGGCCACTTACAACGACCCACTGGTCGAGGAAGGCATCTGACGGTTAGAGAGACTAGCAATGGTGAGAAGTTATTAAATGTGTAATCTGCTAAAATGCTGTTCGTGCATGTCTCTGTATTTACACTTTGAAATGGAGTTAAACGTTTTTGGATGAGTTTTGCATCCTCTTCAAAATGCGATCAGTGACTTAAAACATACTGCTTGTAAAAACGGGACAGGCATTGGATTAAAATGGTAGCTGTGTAATTAATAACGACCTACACACCACATTCTGGGACGAGAGGCTGGTTTCTTAGGACGCTGTCGGGTGACATCTCGACAGACCTGCCGTCAAAACACAAACAATTTCTTTGATTTTTCCAAAGGGCTGTTTATTGACAGTCACTCCTGTGCAGAGTTAATGAGCAGGGTGTATGCACAGATCAGTTGGAGGGATCCTCACGGTTACGTTCGGCCATCCTTGTTATATTAGCTACCACATCAAGATTTATAAGGCCTGGACTGGTTTAAGACCTTACGTGCAAATGGGAAAACGCTGTCCAAGTGTGTTGTAAAGACTATCATTCCAATAGTTGTTAGCACCACACCCTTGAATCATTCATTTGTCTCTTCGGTCCGAAGAGGTATGTCATGCTTTTGCACGCTTCCTACCAAGGGCGGGGCATCCAAACACCCCATCTCGGCCCGGTAACGCATGTCCGCACCTGGTCTTCGCTCCGCAGGTCGAGCGTGGGTTCAAGGCAGTGCACATGGAGGGGGCGGAGCTACAGCACATGGGCCAGCAGTTGATGGGGCACTACCCGGTGCATTTCCACATGAACGGAGACGTGGACGAGCGTGGGGGCTACGACCCGCCCACCTACGTGCGCGACCTGTCCATCCACCACAGCTTCTCCCGCTGCGTCACCGTGCACGGTACCAACGGGCTGCTGGTGAGTGCGCCGGATCCTGCAGGGAGTTGCGAGCGCTCACCGATACAGAAACCCACCAGGACCTCTGGGACAGAACTTTTGATGTTACTTAATTGTGGGATACGTGAGCCCTTGACACCCACGAAGGATGGGCAAGTCTGCAGTCTGTCAATCTCAGACTGTGCTAATATGCTTTCCACTGGCCTTATCCCACCCATTCCCGGCATTCCCGGCCAAATAGGAGGGCGATGTCCCATTCGGAGCAGAGCCTTTTCATGCCAAGGACAGATATTCTCCTAAACCACACCCAGCTTTAAAATGAGGGAGCCTTAAGTGAGTGAGGCGTGTTTCTGTAAAAACATTAAAAATGGCGTGGGCGGCTCCGTGGGGATGCAGAGACTTTCAGCAATAAAATGTGTCTGCGTGTTCACTGCGTGTTCACACTCCACCTGAAATGGCAGCCATCGGGTTTCCAGATCTGCCGGCTTACTTCTTATTGGCCGTCTGGGAAACGCATCGCGTGTCATGTGACGTTGTTCAGGAGATTAGTGAGCTCTTCCTCTTCCCATCCTGTCACGAGGGCCAGCATACGCTCCTCCAAGCTGGCTATTAAACACCGTGTTCTCACCGTCTGTGGTGGCTGCCCCGAACCTTTGGTTGCTATTGGTCACCCAAGCCTGAAGTGGGTCAGCAGGGGTCAAATTTCATGGCATGGAGGCATGGGGGACAGGTAGTGGGAAGTTTGTGCACATACGATTCTGTAGCCTGAATGAGGCACCTGCTGTTGTACCCTTATGGTGAGTTCATGCATTTCTGTAGGCAGGTATTTTTGAAAGTTTGAAATTCTGTTGCTTCAGATAAAGTCATTAAGAAGGACACAAACAGCAGCGACATCCATGAGATCATCGAAGATGGCTTTTGTTTTTGTTCATGTTTGGGTGTCTGCATGACGTCCCAGGGATCGCCCGTCGATCGCCGACCGCGGTGATGTGACTAAAAGGCGTAACGGCCCACCTGCTTCGCCAGTTCCTTTGCTAGAATGAGCTGATCGTCTGGGGGCCGAGGGTCCGGGTCGGTGACAGGCTGTGTGTTTGTGTCGGTGGGTGGCAGGTGAAGGACGTGGTGGGTTACGACGCCCTGGGGCATTGCTTCTTCATGGAGGACGGCCCCGAGGAGAGGAACACTTTTGACCACTGCCTAGGGTTGCTGGTGAAGGCGGGCACACTGCTGCCATCCGACCGCGACAGCCGCATGTGCCGCGACATCACCGATGGTGCCTACCCAGGCTATGTGGCCAACCCACGCCAGGACTGCAGGCAAGTCTCATCCACGCCCCCTTTGGCTCTTAAAGACCGCCCCCCTCATTTGCAGAAACCTGCAGGAA
>JAACJT020000007.1:4636119-4654542 GCA_009936485.2 Gymnarchus niloticus
TGTCTCATCCACGCCCCCTTTAAGCTCTTAAAGACCACCCCCCTGCAGGGAAGTTTCAACCACGCCCTCTTCAGCTCTTAAAGACCACCCACCTCATTTGCAGAAACCTGCAGGAATGTCTCATCCACGCCCCCTTTAAGCTCTTAAAGACCACCCCCCTGCAGGGAAGTTTCAACCACGCCCTCTTCAGCTCATAAAGACCACCCACCTCGTTTGCAGAGACCCGCACTCACTCTAAAATGGTGTGTTTCCTACACAATGAATTAGAACACACCTCAAAAGATTTCTTAACGATATCTGCTACTTTTGAGGGGTATAACGCCTAATTCTTGAAGCAAGCAGAACGACCCAATTAGGGTTTTACACATGATTATCTTTTAAGTGTATTGCAAACTGAGATTTGAATTACTTATTCTTCCTTAAAGTGAAAGCCTTAAGGTGGATTTTATTTTTTAAAGGCATTACGCGGGCAGCATGGAGTGTTTTTCGGTAGTGCTGTAGACTCCACAGTTGTGGGTTCGACTACAGGCACCAGCTTTGTGTGTGAGGAGTTTGCATGCTCTCTCAATGTTTACATGGGTTTCCATACAGCTGAAAAAGTTACACTTAGGTGATGTGGCGTCTCTAAATTACCCTTAGTGTGTGTGTGTGTGTGT
Source organism: Gymnarchus niloticus (assembly GCA_009936485.2). Taxonomy (NCBI): domain Eukaryota; kingdom Metazoa; phylum Chordata; class Actinopteri; order Osteoglossiformes; family Gymnarchidae; genus Gymnarchus; species Gymnarchus niloticus. The sequence continues at coordinate 4,636,776 of JAACJT020000007.1, forward strand.
GTGTGTGTGTGTGTTCATGTCTGTCTGTTTGTGTGTGTCTGTGTATGCCATGTTTGTCATGCATTGTAGGGACAAAATGTCCCCAGGAGGTAAGAATAACCTGACATTTTTACCTTGTGGGGACATTTGTCATGTCCCCACAAGGGAAAACTCAATTTTGTTGGGTTACTTATGGTTAAGGTTAGGGCTGGGTAAGGATTAGGGTTGTCATAATTAGGACTAGAGTTAGGCCCATAGAAATGAATGGAAGGTCCCCACAAGGTTAGAAATGCAAACATGTGTGTGTGTGTGCGTGTGTGCCCAGTGATGGACTGCCATCCCATCCACAGTGCCTTCTGCCTTGTGCCTTGTTTCTCCAGGGATATGCCAGGATTCGTTTCCTTATTGTTAGGGTTAGGGTCATTCAAATCCTCAGCTTGTCCGAATGAACTGGATCAGGGCCTTCAGTGTCTCTGTGGGGAGAGGGGATTCATTTGTGTGCATCCTAGTGCCACACAAAATGTTGACCAGTGAAGGCGATCTGCTGTTGGTGAATCGTGAGGAGTCCAAATCTCTCTCAAGGTGTAACGTTAAATGGGACTTCGTTTGTCCGTGTTTGTCAGATTTGGGCGTATCTGTAGTCAAGGCACAGTTTCTGTTGAAGCTGCCATTCACGTCATTTTTTTTTTTTTAAGAGACATGAAGTGTTGAAAATGACTGAAAGTTGGATAGTCCAATCTCATATAGTTTGACTGATCATGTTACTGTGGGGAGCTGAAGGTCTTTGTCATAACAGCTAAAATTATAACTCTAATTTATTAGAAGTAATCTGTGTTTATTTTTCCTTCTAATTAAATGAATAAAAAAGGTCACCACACAGCGATTTATGCCTGGTCGGTTTGGCAGAAGTCACGTCCATCATAAACCCTAAATGAAACTCCAGGCTTTCAGATTAATTCAAGAAGAACAAACAAGAACATGGAAAAAGGTAAAAAAAAAAAAAAAAACACTGGTAGTTTTAGAATTGCCTGCCCAGTCCACAGAAATCCTCAAGGAAAATGGCAACATGAGGAACAAGGGAATTTAAAGGAATCATTCTGAGAGAAAAGTTTCTCATTGGTTGTCTGCGGTTGTATTTGGGGCTTTACAGACAAACCTTGGGGGGTGCTCTTTAGAATTCCTTGAGCTCTTCAAAATAACAGTTTCCGCGGGGACTGGTGTGAAGGTAAACAGAAATGCTTTCGGATTTCCAGATTCTGCCCTTGCAATCAGCAGCAGCGGGGCGTGTGTGTGTGTGTGTGTGTGTGTGTGTGTGTGTGTGTGTGTGTGTGTGTGTGTGTGTGTGTGTGTGTGTGGGTCGGGGCACTGCTTGGCAAGGCAGTCGCCACCGCCACAAACGTGCCCTGATAATTACAGGGCTGCCCCGATAGTCTCCGTTCATTACCACGAAGCCGCTTATCCTGTCACACAGAGGTAGCTCTGAAATGAGATTGCCCAGCCAGGCAGCTAACAGCAGCACAATGGCCTGAGGGCTTATGGTGGGACAGACAGTAGTAAAGTGCTACCTCTAGAGGGCAGTGTAGACAGATGGACGATGTCAAACGTGACATCATAGATTACACGTAAATATGAAAGAAACAGCAAAGTCAAATGCATATACTTAACGACATACAGGTATGTGTATGTTCCTATATGTAAATATTTCCCTCACAGTCTGTAGACCTGCAGACAGGTCAATTAACATCTCTAAGTTGGTCATAGTGTATGATTCTGAATGTGTGTTTGCCCAGGTCGTCCAGGGTACACTCCACCCAAGGTATACCTCATCCAGGGTATACCCCACCCTAATACCCCGTGCTTCCTGGGGTAAGCTTCAGGCCCCCCTGTGACCCTGATCAGGTTCGAGGTTGGGTGGATAGGCGTACTTCCTTAAGTGCTTAGATCTTCACCTCAGTATGGAAGGTGGTGTGTATATAGGACCCATGTCCGCTGATACCTCAGTGACACAGGCTGGCCAATCAGCAGGCGTGTTTCTCGTTACAGCGCCACATCCACCTTCTGGATAGCGAATCCCAACAACAACCTCATCAACTGTGCAGCGGCGGGATCCGAGGTGAGCAGAGGTGTCCCCCGCCCGCCCGCCGGGAGAGGGGTCATCCTCTCCCGCTGACCTCACGCCCTTCTGCGTTCGTATCTCCAGGAGACCGGCTTCTGGTTCATCTTCCACCACGTTCCCACCGGGCCCTCGGAAGGCATGTACACTCCGGGCCACACGGAGCACACCCCCATGGGACTCTTCCGTAACAACCGCGCCCACTCCAACTTCAGGGTGAGAGTGGGGCCTGTGTGGTGGCATTCAGAGGGCGGGGCTCGAAAGAATCCTTAAAGGGCGGGGCTCAGGGGAGTGCTTAGATATCGGGGCTTATTACAGTGCTTAGAGGGTGGGGCTAAGAGAGCATTAAGAAGGCGGGGTTCAGACCAGCAATTAGAGGGCGGGGCCATGAGAGGATTTAGAGAACGGGGCTCAAAACAATGCTTAGAGGGTGGGGCTCAGGGGAGCACTGAGAGGGTAGAGCTAAGCAGAGTGCTTGGAGAGCACAGCTTGGGATGCAAGGGAAATAGAGAGAAGCTCATTAGTGCAATGTATTCTTCCCTGCGAGGTCAATTACATACTGAGTGAAAAAGACAGCAAATTTAAACACCAGCCAAACCGTCCAAAGTATAAATCCATTTCTTATTATGTTATGTGTTATGAAATGTCTTTTTTGAGGTAATAGTGGTATGCCTTTAGGTCACTGTTTTTGACACGGAACACGGTTTTACCGAAATTTCATTTTCTAAGCGAAATTTTCTTCAGTGGAGTTAACGAGGACAGCAAAGATGAAGATTTTATGAACGTGGCAATGCTTCCGTCTTTGCACTTGACAGGGAGCCCCCTTTCATGTGAATGTTTCTGTCTCTTTAATCTGAGCAGCCTGAAACAAGATGTCGGTAGAATCTGATCTTGTGAAGGTGTTTTGTTTGACGTTAAACGTAATCAGACAGTAACTCAGCTTCAGCTGTCCTGTCTGACCTGCTTGCTCCCTTCTGAGCCACCGAACCTGCTCTGCTTCCTGGACTGCAACCGGCAAGACCACGCTGTCCCCCCAGACAGATACAAGACTTGTCCTTTTACCTATTGTTCTACTCGGGCTCATTAATTTGTCCTGCCTGGTGCTGGCCTGAGGAGGACGGGCTTCCCCTTTGAGTCTGGCTCCTCCCAAGGTTTCTTCCTCTTGAGGGAGTTTTCCTTGCCACTGTCGCCTTTGGCTTACTCTCTGGGGACTGTGGGCCCGGGACTATGTAAAGCGCTCTGTGACCGCGCTCCGTGTTAAAAGCGCTATATAAATAAAATTGAATTGAAAATTGAATTGAATTAATCGTTAACGTGATCTTTTAGGCTGGAATGATGCTGGACAACGGGGTAAAAACCACTGAAGCCAATGCCAAGGACAAGAGGCCATTCCTCTCGCTGGTAGGGGCCAGGTGAGCCTGCCCTCATCCACATCACCACGCTCCTTATTTCCAAGATGACCTGCCGGGGGCCCCCTGCTGGGTACCCGGTGGGCCAGGTATAAATGCAGGTCTTCACTCTTTCTGATTTTCTTCCTGGCTGAACCAGTTTAGCTTCCCGTCTGTACTCATGTCGGTTAGGGTTTAAGTGAAGCTAGAAAACCTGCATGCATAAAAGTCCGAGAGAACCGAGACCGGCTGCAAAATGCACCTCGGCCCCTGCTGGCAGAATTGAGTCATCGTCTGGGCTGCATGTCTCTTGCCTGGCACTTCAGGAGTTAATCAGGAAGCGACGAGGAGCTGAGGGTCATCCCCGGGAGAGGCCAGCCATGACTGTGCTGACATGTGTGGCATGTACATGGTGTGCATGTGATGTGTATTGCGTGTGAGTGCCATGTGGCTTGTGTGTTCCGTGTGTGCCGTGTACTACCCTGTGTGTGGGCGCTGTAACCCCTCAGTCTAGCGCCGTGTTTCTGTGTGGTGATGCAGATACGGGCCGCACCAGGACTCGGATCCCTTCAAGCCCCGGGTGCCGGCCATAATCCATCACTTCCTTGCCTACAAGAACCAGGACCCCGGTGCCTGGCTCCGCGGGGGAGACGTGTGGTTAGACGACTGCCAGTGAGTGTGGCCCCCCCCCCCCCCCACCCCCACCAACTGACTGAGAGATAGCAGGCCCTGTGAGGAACCCCATCCATTCAAGGCGGGAGAAAAATGACATCTCTCTCAGTTAGAGATCCCTGAGTGTCGAGCGTCGTCTAACAATGCTGACTGAAGTGCTTTAATGAGTATTGAGTATGTGGTTTAATGAGTAATTTAATGAATGAATCTGTACACCCTTAACAGAGGTCTTTATCTCCTCAGATTTGCTGATAATGGAATTGGCCTGACGCTCGCAAGGTAAGACGGTTAATCACTTTTGTACGTCCAGGTGAACAAACTGACGTGAGACCTGTTAGGGGAGGCTTCTTCCACACCCGCACTGTCGCTGTAATTGAAAAATTCCTTATATGGGAAAGCGACGGAGAGAGACGGAGGGAGCGGGCACTCTGGAAGGGTGGGAGTGGGTTCACCTCTGATTGGGACGAATCAATCTGCGTGCAGTGGGGGGACCTTCCCTGATGACGACGGCTCACGACAGGAGGTGAAGAACTCCCTGTTCGTGGGCGAGAGCGAGAACAGAGGGACATTCGAACCAGACACCCTGAACTGGGGACCCGGAGGCCCGGATCTGAGTGGGAGAACCCTCCCCAGAGGAGTGTGAGTGTCTGGGCCAGACGGGTATGGCAGGAACCCGGCGTACACCGCTGTCATGCCAGCAAAGGGTGAGCGAGAACAGCTCATTTCAGCTCGCAGGGAGGACGAAAGTGGCAAAGCATGCTGGGCTTCTACAGCGACCCAAACAACATTTGTCAAACTGAATCTGAAAGCTAACAAACGCGGCCCCAGCTCCGTTACCAACCAGCAGACAGATGTTATAACGCTCACGTCGCCTTATGACCACTCCTATGGGATTGGGTTTTGTTTTTACTCTCGAGCCTCACAGAAGACACCCCTGACACTGACGCTCAAACTCGTAGCCCTTCCCGTGATCGGACGCCCATTTTGTTTTCCCGCTCCCCTTGTGCTGTTCCCGTTAAACCTGTCTCCGTTCCTTCCTCCCATCGCCGAGTTCTGTTCAACCGAACGATTCTCATATCAACCGGCGATACACGCGGGGAACATTCCATCAGAGCCTCCTTTTTACCCCGTGGTTCTGAGGGATATTCAGTGGTCAGAGCACATATTCAGCGCTTTATCAGACACCTCTAGAGCAGTTTTGGGGTTGTGGCCCTTGCTCAGGCATCCAACTGCCATAGAATTATTGTGCCAGCCGTGCGATTCAAACCAACAACCTTCTACACACAGACACAGATTCCAGACCCACAGATCCACAAGCCGCCGGTTATCTGTGGGGATGACACCAGCGTGGCTACTGCTGCCTGACTGATGCTGGGTTTGTGTTCCTGCCTCAGGGATTTCCCCATCCGCGGCATGCAGATCTACGATGGACCCATTAACGTCCAGAACTGTACCTTCCGCAAGTACGTGGCCCTCGACGGGCGCCACACCAGCGCCCTGGGTTTCCGCCTCAACAATTCGTGGCAAAGCTGCCCCAACAATAACATCTCCGACATCACGTTCGACAGCGTCCCTGTAAGCCAGCCGCCTCAGCCCGTATCTCTCTCAGCCTTCTTTATCATTAGAGTTGCCGTGCATCAACTGGGAGAATCGCTATTCACGTGATAGCAGAAGCATCATCGGCATGGGGTGCAGTGCACGCTTGTAGTCTGGAGACGTAAATGAGTGGATGGTGTGAACCTGAGGGGTCACTGATAAAACTCTCTGCGCCCCACCCCCATCCTCACCCCCATCCAATCAGATCACCTCGCGGGTGTTCTTTGGGGAGCCTGGCCCCTGGTTCAACAAGATGCAGCAGGATGGGGACAAGACTACCATCTTCCACGACGTGGACGGCTCGGTCAGCGAGTACCCAGGCGCCTTCCTGGTGAAGGAGGACAACTGGCTACTACGTCACCCGGACTGCATCGACGTGCCAGACTGGCGGGCAGCCATTTGCAGCGGGCATTACGCCCAGGTGAGGCTGGGCCTCAGAGGGCACTGGACCATGCCCTTAACCACCATGCTGCTGCTCCTTACATCTGCTACCCACCCCCCCCCAGGTGTACATCCAGACAAGGGACCCAGCTAACCTGAGCATGAAGATGATAAAGGACGAGTACCCGGATCGGCCACTCATCCTGCAGGGGGCGCTGGGCAAGCGGAACCACTACCAACAGTTCCAGCCGGTGGTGATGCTGGGAAAGGGCTACACAGTCCACTGGAGCCAGGCTGCCCCAGCAGAGGTCATCGTGTGGCTCATTAACTTCCAGAGGTCAGCTCTCCGTTTGGCCTGAGTGCAATCTCATCGGAATGTCTCCTCTGAGAACTTGTCCTTTAGGACTATCTTGTTTATCGTGTGTAAATGTTTCCCACTGAAAATGACTGATCTGAATGAAGTCAGACTCTTCTCTGAGCACATATGGGTGTTTTTCCGATTGACTCTTCCTGATTCCTTCAGGCAGAATGTTTATAATGTAGCACAGATGGCTGTCGACATGATGCCTCGCCGAGTTTGACTTTCCCTGCCAACACCTCCGTTCTGGGGAACAGTGGGGATGTCTCCATCTCAGACATTTGGGGGGGGGGGGGGAACAGCAGCATGTCGTTTCCAAAACGTGACCTGGTCTCCTTCTGACATGCACACATGACCGAATTCCTCACTTTGTGTGCCGGACGGAGCTGACAGTTTATTAAGACATCCTTTCATTTGACAGTATCTTGTACAGAGATGCAAAACAAACATGTGTTATTTATGGTTGATGACACAAGATTTGGCTTCTCGTTTGGAGTCCTCAGTGACCCCCAGAGAGCGTCCTTTCCTCCCTCCTCCTTTACTTTGGCGCCACCTACTGTTCATTTTGGTGAACTGATTTTCATTGACATTTTATGTTGGAGGAAAAAGTAAGGATTGTAGTTTGCTATGGCTAGCAGTACTGGTACAAATAGGTCTTTTTTTATGTAGGGAAAACTGGATCAACGTGGGTCTCTGCTACCCCAAGGGGACAACGTTCACCATCATCTCCGACATTCACAACCGACTGACCAAACAGACGCGGAAAACGGGAGTCTTTTTCCGGACCCATCAGAGGGACAAAGTGGAGCACTCTGTCCAGAACCGGGGATACTACTTCTGGGAGGAGGACACTGGGTAGGGCGGGGCAAATTAAAATGAAAAGGGCTTCTGGGGTAGAAGAATTGAATTCCATCTGTCAAGGTAAATTCACAACCAGTCCAGGGTTGTGGGGTCTCAGTGGGTGGCACTGTTGCCTCAAACCTCCAGGGCTGGTGGTTCGAATCTCACCCCTGCTTGGTTTTTGCTGACCTTGTATGCTGTGTCCCCAGATGGTGGAACATTAAATATAATCAGTTTATATGGTTACTGCCAGAATGTATCCTCATGCTTGTCCTTGTATCTTAAAAACTAAAAGGCCCTTTAATGATTAACTACCCACCATCGTCTCCCTCCTCCAGACTCCTCTTCCTGAAAGTCAAAGCCCACAACGACAAGGCAGACTTCAGCTTCTGCTCCCTAAAGGGCTGTGAGCGGATCAAGATCAAGGCTGCCATTCCAAAGGGCAGCGGTCCCAGCGACTGTGTGGCTCAGGCATACCCCCTGTACGCCGAGACGCCCGTCGTCGATGTTCCCATTCCCAAAAAGCTGTCCGGCGTGCAGCAGGTAGGGAATTCTGCTCAGAACAACTGCCTGATCACGAAGAGAAACAGCTTGTTGATTCCGTTTTTATTAATAACATCTTTCAATCATGAAAGAGAAAATATCCCTCACATTTGTGAAAATGTACTTAATGTAAGGGTTTCATGGTGGCTCAGTAGGTCGCACTGGCAATTCATATCTCTGTGCTCCTCTTCGGTTTGATTCCTTCTTTTGGCTCTCTGTCTGTGTGTATGCATGGAGTTTGCCTGTTCTCCGTGTTCCATGGGTTCCCACCAGGTAATTCGGTTCTGTCCCATGGTTAAAAAACATGTGGTCAGGTGAGTTAACGCCTCTAAGTTGCCCTATAATGGACTGGCATCCTGTCCGTGGTGTCTCTTGGTCCTCCCCTGCGCTTCCTGGGATTAACTCAAGGCCCACCATGGATGAGAGCTTGGAGGGGCGTGGAGGGGTGATATTTCATTTAAAACCATCACCTTATAGATCACTGGCTTTTATTCTCCATTATTAAAGTTCAGCTGAAATAAGTCAAGTTAATTGGGTTCTGAACCACTGAACCATTAATCCTTATTTAATCAAAGTAGAAAAACAGGCTTTGGGCCACTAGACGACATGGGAAAACTTTTTCATTGGTCAAAAGTCTTCCTTTTATTTCCTCCTCTTTTGACTTCTCTCTGGCTTTTAATAGTCATTGAGTGGAAATGGAGGTCAGCTGAATGTCATTAGTTTACTGCAATAATATGCATTAAGAAATCTTAGTCCATGCAGATTTACAGTTGGGAAACCTGGCATACAAAGTTGATATGTCACTCATTCCTTACGTCCAGAAGAAAGCAACAGAGCACTTTCTGGAGGTCAAGCTGGAGTCCTTCAACACTCGCTTCTTTCATATCAAAGAGGACTTTGCCTATGTGGAGGTATGTATCACGCCGAGCCATGCCGAGCCACATGAGACCATTCATGGTGCAGTTAGCCAGGTGAACGACATTCCATGTCTGCAGGTGAACGGGAAGAAGATCTACCAAGCTGAGGAAGGCGTTCTTCTGACGGTCATCGACGGTCACCACGGCAACATACTGGACAAGAAGAGCTTCAGGAATTCGCTCCTGCTGGGAATTCCTGCGCAGATCGAGAGCTATATAGCGGGACTCAAAGACGAGTAAGACAACAAACCCTATCTATCATTATAGTGTCTGGGTTCTGCCACGTGGAGTCCAGGCTGAACCAGACATCATAAACATAGCATTATAATAGCACCCACACCGTTAACAGCCACTCTAATATGGCTCTTGTCAGGGAAAGTCCTCCACGCACAGCAGGCGGTGTTTACTTATGAACTCCGTTCCTATGGCCATCTAGCTCTGTGATACCCACCACAATATTGGTCCTGCTGTAGCTCAACAGAAATATTTACATATTTTTGAACGCCTGTCCATTTTGCCGTGTTGAGGCAGGAGTCCGGTGCCCTTTGATGAGTGACTGTAATGTAAACGTAGGGGAGAGCCACACAGACACTGTTTTTTTTGTGCGTTCCTGTAGGTCCGTGGTGATGATTACCTCCAAAGGCCGCCTTGTTACCAAAGGACCTTGGACCAGAATCCTGCAGCAGCTTGGAGCAGACCAGAACGTCAGACTGAAAGGTAAATCTTCAGTTTTCATCTTTCAGAGGTTTCACGCTGCACCTGAGTCTACCTGTACGCTGAAGACGACACCAAAGTGCTGAAGTTTTTCGGGATTTTTAAAATTCTTCTTCTTCCATGTACATCGTTTTCTAATACAGATATTCGGAGTAGTAGGGGTGTAATGTACTCTACAGAAGATTCACGGTTCGGTCCACATGTCGGTCTTGGGTTCACGGTTCAGTGCAATTTCGGTACAGCAGGGAAAACAGAATTTGTTTTGAAATTATTTATTATTAAAACTGCAAACACAAACTCAATTAGGAACAGCAGCAAACCAAACAAAAGGCAATGTGTCGGTCGACGTGTCGGGATTATAAAGACCGCAGAAACGCTTATTTTCACACTGTAAAAATAAATATGTGAAATAAACAAATGGTCATACATGACAGCATCATAACGAACATAATGGACCGTAGCAGTACAGATTTTCTCATTTATTTTCTGAATTCAAGAATCAGTAGTTGTACTGTTTTTTTTCCCTAGAAAAACGAGTATATCCACATTGTCAGAAAGACTTGCAGAAAGTTTAAGCCTGGTGTCAATCACACATACTCAGATGATGTCCTCTCAAATGAGGTAGCATAGATGAGTTTACAGCAACATATCCGAGTTATCAATCTGAGTATGAGTCGACAGATAGTCTTGGTTTTACGAACTACTCGCTCCATCTCCACTGTTACTGGAATTTACTGGGAAACCAAAACGTTCCCAAACTGCCGGTGTAAGTCATGTGGGGGGGCTTCGAGCTCTCGTTTCATCACCTTAGCCATAACCAGTTATAATAAGCATAACGTGTTTCGTCTGGAATGTCTACTTCTGATTTTAGGACCCGTCAACAGATGCATATTCACTCGTTTTATTGTGCGCTCCCAACCCAAAGTGATGCGTCTACCATTGCAGCCCTAGTGAAGAAATTCGAATGAGAGCCAGCAGGGGGCGCGCTCATTTATCCAGTTGAAGTTAAACATCACTCGTCTTTAAGGAAAATAAAACGGAGTATAATCAGACATCATTTTTTTGGAATGAGCTTTCCAGTATTGTGAGATATTGATGTCCTTTAGTCTTCATTTTTATAGGTAGCACTACATTTTAACTTATTTACCAAAACCTAATAAGACGGCCTGATGGATGGGTCTACGCTTGGAACGTCCTGTCATCCTAGTTTCACTAATCCATATTTTGCTGGGTGTAAGTTTGGGCAAAGAGGCTTAAATCATATACTGCTGGAAGTCCTCCCGAGGAAGTGTAATTGACTAGCATTGGCCCAGCTGTTTCCTCTGTTCTTCCCACTGACGTACCCCCCCGAGAAGCAGTTCACAACTTTGCTCAATGCTTATTTGTTTGCTTATTTAAGAGATGTCTTATTATTAAGACGCAAGAGCAAGTGTGAGGATACGTTCTGGCAATAAGCTTATAAATTGACACCTAGGGAGCAGCTCTTGTGCATTTTAGACCAGTTTGCCTAGGTGAACACATTTTCACACCCTGCAGACTAGATAGATAGATAGATAGATAGATAGATAGATAGATAGATAGATAGATAGATAGATAGATAATTTACTAATCCCTGAAGGGAAATTCAGGAAACAGCAGTACGGTTGGTGTTTATTACGTATGCAGACGGTCTCTTTCGGAATGGACTGGTGACAGCTAGCATAACCAGGCCTCTCGCCTCTCCTGTGTTTCAGACAAGCTGGCATTTGTGGGATTTAAAGGGAGCTACAAGCCCGACTGGGTAAAACTGGTGACAGACGAAGACAAGGCCAAAATCCATCAAGTCCTGCCCATCCCTGTGGTGAAGAAGATGAAACTATGAAACTGCATGGGCGGGGTATAGTGATGGTGGGTGGGCTGGGCAGACTGGGGAATGGAGAGAGAGCAGTGTCTGCGATTTTAACCCCGCCACCACCAGTGACTGGAAGGGCAGTACGATACCCAGAAGGGTGCTCAAACGGGACTACTGAACCCGAGAACATCGTCAGCATGCGTTAGCGTTACCTAGCTACCTTCGCGGTTGGTCTTGATATATGTGACTGTGGACGTGATTGAGCTGTAACGTTCGTTGAATGTACCTGATTGAAGAAGAGAACATTCCTTGTAGTGTCCTGCTCAGTGGTGTTAAACACAGTCCCTTTTCCAGACCACAGGTCTTTTATTCCGTGTGGGTTTTCTCCTGTGACAGTGTGATGCTTTTCATGACTTTCTAATCGGAAGCTGTGGACCATTTGTATAAAGCGTAGAGTAACTAGAAAAAAACTGAACTATTTAAACGTAAACGGCTGCTGAGGCTGTTTTTACCCAAAACAAACCAAACTGCTCCTACTGGAATTATTATTATTGTCGTCTTTGATTCCCAAACTTGAGTTATCGTGACTAAAAGATTTCCTTGGCTAATTTGTAGTTTGGCAAGAATCAGGAATATCATTTCCCTTTGCCGAAATAGCTGGTCTTTTTTCGGAAATTGTAGTTGTTAGTGTTTTTGTATGTTAAATGTGTTTCTTAAAAAAATACCAACAGATTCATAACAGAGATATATTTTATAATTATTTATTGTACAGACACAAATGAACAAATTTAAAGAGACATCTCCTGAGTTGTAAAGTATTTGCTGTATTTCTGTCCTGTTAAAAATGAAAAAGTTATAAAAACAAAAACCTTTAAAAGTTATGTATATTTCATAGTATCCATTACAAACCCTGTTCCAGCAGTAAATGGTCGTAAAATAATTATGACTTTGGCATAAACATGTCAGTTACGATCACTTTTGATTAACAAAAAAATCTTTGTATAAAAATAAATGGGAAAATTGAACATTAATTTTTATCATTGTATTATTTTGTTAATACTATATAGCTAATGACTTCTTTATTAAAGTGCTTGGTGTCTTACACTCCTCCACTGTGACCCGAATTTCAGCGTGTCAACCTGTATTTATGCCAGGATTAACAAGTAAAATTACAAATAAAAGGGGAAAAAGTCACACCTACATTTTGTTTTGTTTTTTTCCCCCTGAAGCAGAAAAGGAAGAACATTCCAATCTGCATTGTAACTGATCTGTAGTCAGTCCATGATGCCATGTCCTGTGCTGTCGTCCCATGATTTCACTGCATGATGGGTGTGGTCCCTCATTCCTTTAGGAATCATGTCCTCCCCACAGTTCATACACTGAGCATGCTGGGAAAAATAAAAAGCAGATTGTAACAATCCTAAGAATGCACCTTGGTCCTTCCGGTCTCTCGTGTTTTTTGAGTTGGTAGCAGTACAATGTACCGTTTTTTTATTAACAACTACTAGCATATAAAAATGGCAAAACTCAGTAGCAATGACTGGAAAATCATACTTTGTTTTCTTGATTTAATCACCGTAAACGTGAGGAAGAACATTAGCTTATTCTGTCAAAATAATATCGGTCCATCAAATCTGCAGCTTCCATAGTGTCCAGCACAGCACAAATAGGGACATGCTGTCTCACCGCCCCCAGCTGCATTAAACCAAAACTGAAAACCGGCTGCCGTTAATACAAATGGATTTGCCTTTAAAGGACAAAATATTTGTCTGGAAATATCGTTAGTACAGGAACGAGTGGAGAGCATGGCATTTGACCTTTCCACGGCATTCTGTGAGTATTTCATTAGAAGGCATCCCATGAGAATATTACTGGGAATGATCAGGCTGTAAATGGTAATGTCATTCACAAAAATGTAATGAATATTAAACTTGTGAATATTTCATGCATCGGTAATGTCATGCGCGAATATTTAATTCATGACTGTTTTATGGAATCGTAAGGCCATTCACAAATATTTAAGGCATCAGACCTGGCTAGCAGACTGTGCCCTAACCTTAAAACCCGACTTCCTTCTTTTTGCTATCGAGAGAGGACCTCAAAGACAGGTCCTGCTCACCAGAATCTCTTTAACGTGTGGTCCTGTCACTAGGACTGAGCTCAGCTTTTCTCAGCAACATTTGGCGACAGCTGGAAAGCTGATTTAAATGCTGAAAAATCTCAGCCTGGACCGTGGTGGGCTGTTAATGCAGGAGAAAGATGGTGGTGTGTTTGACGGCTCGTCACCAGATGGTATGGAGGCAGGAGGTGGCCTGGGGGAATCGATGGACCAGTCATCAACATCATTAGAGGAACATCTGCGAGTCACTAGCAGAGGTCTTCCTTTGACGGAGAGATGTGACATGACGAAGATGGTGATGACGATTGCAGTGGTGACCCTGCTCCCAGTAACGACCCGTATCCCAGTGACAGATGTTCCTCCGACATGCCTACACTGCATTCTAACCTTCAGGCAACGGGGCATGCTGAGGGTGCCATGCTATCCAGGAGTTGACGGTGCAAAGGCTCCACCTGATGTGGACGCAGATGGAGAAGTGACAGGTTCGCAGCCTGCGATCTTTAAGCTTCGTGTTTCCAGTGGCACTTACCGCTGCAACTCCACCTTCAACTTGTTCACACCCCCCGTCCAGCAGCAGACGGCGATTTTAGAGGAGGGAGAACCGTATCCAAAATGGTGTTACAAAGTCCACCTAGACAGAGGGGTAGATGGGGCGAGAGTGACAGGGGGAGATGAAGTTTTCTCTAAGTTCACACGCGTTTTCTTCAGGGGAGGATCAGAGTAAATCAAACCCAGCATCATTTTACACCAGCCTTGCCTTACTAGCCTGGGAGTAGATCACAGGTAGGTGGTTTTGCTCCTCGATGTGAGAGGTGTGCTGGTTTTATTCGGTCACTGTGGGTCAATGTGACCGGAGGCATTAACACTTGGGACCACACTGACACCACGCCAGGTGTTTTGGGGTGTAAATTCACCACCGGTGCAGTGAGAACTCCAGGATGCGGTGACGATGACCTGATGTCTGGAAGACAGTGTGACAAGAAGAGATGATAAGGATGATGATTCGGTCAGCCAGAGACACACGGCCATCTGAAGAGAATTTTGCAGGCGCTTTTGTATATGTGTTCGCTGGGAGGTCAGATCTGAATTTTTCTCACCGACGAGCGACTTTATAATGAAAAGAAACATTTGCCTGAGGCTGTATCTTACTCTTTAGCACTGTTGTATTCTTGTGCCAATAAAATCTTTTTCTGACTTTAAATCTGAGATTCAACTCAATGAATCACTTAGATCTCTCATTCGCAGCTTTTTAGCCAACCTTCTATTTGAACACCATGGTAGGCTTCTTAATGAAGACAGCAGGAATACAGCATCAGGTATAAAATCATTGCTTATTAAATACAATAAATTACACTCACAAGAGAAGGCTCCAGACATCTGCATAAAATAACGATGATGATAATTACTTTAGATTTAAAAGATTTAAAATTCCATTTTCTGACTCACGAATGTGGGTGTCTGTGGGAAATTTGCGGGTGTTTATGATAATATGTTTCGATAATACATAATACAACACATAATCTTACACAGTCGCAACAATTTAAGTTTTCATGTAAGATTCATGAGAAAAACTCTCTGAGTAGTAGGATACAGACATGTGAGTTTGAGACTTTAAGTCATTACTTGTGAAGCATAAATATTTCCATTGATGAGATTAATATCAGATGAAAAGGAAAGGGCAGCGCAAAAGGAGGAAGGAAAGACTGGCAGCTGGAAAACTGTCTGATGTATGTTTGCTTAAAGTCCGGGTTTCAGTCTCTGACTTTAACGCCACAGAAAAACAGAAAGCGAGGCTTCCCCATTTCACTTGATTTGAAGAGCTAACAAATTCCTACAGATTACAGTACAGTTGTAATGCATTTACAGGGCCAATCCAGAGCAGGATAAACAGGAAGGACAGTATAACTGGTACTCACCTGGCTGCTGTCATGATTGGCCTTTACTTTGACAGCCCTGACCCAAAATCACACTCTCCTGAAAATGTGTGTCCCAAGCTCCTCTGAGATCAGGGTCAGCAAATGACTCTGAAGCAGCTGGCATTTAAGGCCTCACTCAAGGGCCCAACAGGGTAGCCATAGCTGTACATTGATAGCCACAGGATTTGAACCCATGACCTTCCAGACACAGATCCATAACCTACTGAGTCACACCACAGCCACATGAGAGTGCGCCCTTTGCATTACTAGTGTAGTATTAATCACTAATGTTGTCAAGCTTGAGCCTGAAAATAACACACCCAGGTCATGTACCTCTGACCCATCTCTCGACCGCTCGTTTGTTCCACTGCTGGGTTTACTTTCATTTATCATTTTTTCCTCCGTAGCTTTGCCCATGAACACCTGGCCAAGCTCAGCCACACCTGCACGGCGCTCCCAGACCAAAAGGAAGGCTTTGATCTGCCAGCCACGGCTGCCATCACGCTGTGTGAAAACGACATGACTGACCACAGGGGACTCGGGATTGGGGGGGGGGGGGGGCTGCAGCCAGTGTTCCGCTCACCACAACATCAGTTCCTGAACCAACATTTTAAATTAACGGCTGTGTCTCTCATGATCTCCTACACATGTGTGCAGATAAAATCGAGGGATTCCCAGCAGCGAAGACCGTGAGAAGCACTGTGAGTTTCTGCAGCCTGTAGCATGCTGACATCTACGTGTCGCTCTCCAGATCTCTGTGTGTACATCTGTTCCCCAGAAGCTCTGTCTTCTTCTCTCTCTCTTCCAGCAGACCCACCATGAATGTCTCTCCCTTTTCCAGGTGCCTCTCTCGCTACGGTGGGCTAATTTCAGAAAATTCCACCTGCGGGGGGAAAAGCGTTTGTCTAATGAGATGTTTCACTCCTCAATACAGCCAATCATCTGCAAGGATCAGGCAAAGGTGTGATTCCCGCAATCGTAATGAGCAGACATCTCAGTGATCAGCGAATTAGACACCAAACAAGACATCATTCTGTGTTCCTCCTTCAGTTTACTCCCAGAGAGTCCTAGAATCACAGTATTTTGACATGCTCTATACTAAAGACAGTTGTAATTTGTAGTACACATAGTACATAGAACAGTACAAAGAAAAGTATATATATCGATGAGTCAGGACAGCTGGTGGTTGTACCTGTTAAACTGGAAAAACACTGCTTTCTTGCTGGCCTGTTAGATGTGTATGTAGTTCTATCTGATTCGAGATGTTTCTGCCTTGTGTAGTACGTACATGTGCATGCATGTGTCAGAAAAAAAATCTAATATTACACATTGAAATTGTGCTGTGACCCTGTTCTGGATAAGCAATTTTACATTAATTGCAGATAGAGGAGAGATTTGCACGGCAACGCAGCACAAGGAGGCAGAAGCACAGAAGCACATCAATACCCAACATCACAGATTTTCATATGGAAAATGTTATATGTAACTGAAAAACGGCTAGCTTTTTTTAGATGTTGAACTTCCGAACCTTCTTAAACTTAATGCTTCTTGTCATCTGTGAACTGAAACAGTGGTTTTCTCACAGGACACCACACCTACCGGCACCATGCCTGTACAGCTGCCTAACGGACACTGCGCAGACTGTGGTAACAGCAGTGGTTCAAGACATAAAGCATCGTCACAGCAAACGTCAGTTAACTTTGGGAGGGGACCTGCCAATTTCGTTAGATGACCTCTTATTGATGCATTTCTGTTCATTACGTTAATCATTACAGATATGCAACATTAAATGACTGAAAACGGGAAGCACATTTCTTAAATTGGTTCATCTTCATTAGATTGCTGCAGCACTGCAAATTCAACGTCTAGGCTATTATTCACGACTTATTGCCATCCTGGATTATTTTACAGATGGACTGAACTGATTAGGAAACAATGTGCGTGGAATTCCTTTACACGCTTCTTTGTATATAAATGGCAGTTTTTAAATTTGTTATATGATTGCATGATTTCATATGAAATGTAATACCACGACTGCGCCCTCCTTGGTTTCACACCGCGAAGCCATGCGATACCCGCTCTATTCCTCACCACTGACACGCCCACTATGGGGGCGTGTCGTAAAAAAAATAAACCCCGCCTTACGGTGCGTCTGGATTGGTCAGTTCACATCCCCAGCGTTCTGAGCGGTCTTGTGTAGTGACGTCATTGTCGCAGCAGACAGCGTAGCCTCACGTTACACCGCCCGGGATATTAGCATGGTTCTCAGTCTAATAAAACATGTAACCTTCCGCGGTAGGGTACATCTCCCCCTCCCCCCCCCCCCCAACCCCCTCCCCACCCCACCAAAAACCCCCCCAACTCACCTATATCTCCTTCACATCAAAAAAAAAACAACAA
>JAACJT020000007.1:4672958-4709428 GCA_009936485.2 Gymnarchus niloticus
GGAGGGGTGGGGTGTGGGGGGGGGGGGGGGGGGGGGGGGGGGGGGGCTCTCTGTTTCTAGCCTATAACTGCATTTGATCAATGAACATATTACTGTATTTCATTCTTGCCAAACTTCACTTAAACATTGCTGGAGAAAAGAAGCAATGAGTAGGCTATAGTATACGGCTTGGCAATGGTAAAATAGAAAATAAAAACAGTTTTGCTTATAATTTGGCTCCTTTTTAGCAAAACATTACCAAATAAGTTTTTTTTTTGTTTTTTTGTTTTTCCAGTGCCAGATTTCATGAAAGCTGTGGGTCGGATTACAGCAAAATTGAGCAAATGCTGGATTTCAAACAAGATTTACAAAATTCTTGACACAGAACACCAAGCTATTGGCTGAACAAACTTACCGCTCTACATTTGCGAATGATCTATTTTTCTGTTTTTTTGAAGTGTATTACCTGTTTGCTGGTTTCTTTTTTATATTGTTACACTTTATTATTAATCATCTGTTGTAAACCTTTAGACAACAGAGGATTACCAATCACCAATGCTTGCTGCCCCTTTGTGAAGGATACATACTAGAGTAAAGAACCGTCCAGACTGAGGGCTTAGGATGAGACACAGAATCCTGCAGTGAGAGCCACAGTGAAAGAAAAAAGGCATTCTGCATCAGCAAGTCCTCCCTCCACGTCCGTCCATGAAGCTGCATGCGTCTGACTCCAGATCGCCAGCTCATCGTCAACGTCAAGGAGGGCTTTAAGCAGAAAATGTGTTTTGCCTGTTCGCTTACAACAAGCCCTGGCAGAGGTTTGAAAACAATATTACTGCTGTGTCCCATTACATCAATACCAGAGCGTCCCGGCTGAGAGGAAAGTCGGAGTCACGCGGCAGCGCACGAGAATAAGCGCGCTCTTTCTGTTTCAAGCCGACGATGACAGGAGGCGTGTCCCTCCACGCCGGCCTCCAGGGGGCGCACCTTAAACCGTACCGCGATGGCAGTTTGATCGTGGCGGCGGTTGCGGGTTCCGGCGGCGCGCGGCCACTTGGCTCGGTTCCAACGAAGGGTGTGTCGCGTGCGAGGCGCGAGCCTGCACGCGGCACGCGGAGCGCAACGAGATAAACGTACAACGGCGGGAAATAAAATACAACGAAAAAAAAAAAAACAAGCAACACACGGTTCAGAACAGATACGAGAGGCACCGGACATATACGTGTTATTTGCATGTGATTAGACTGAGTTCAAGCGTTTTGTTCAGGGGGTAGAGGGGGGCCTCATACTGCTGGTCGTTCGGACCCAGGCTTAATGCGGCTAATTCCCCTCTGCTGAAGCAACACTCACATCTTCACCGTAAACTGACGCCTTGTAAACAGGAATGCACGCCGGAGAGCCCGAGCGTCGCCCTCCTGGCACCTCTGCCCCTGGCCGGGCATCCTCATGGCACTGCGCCGCTGCACTTTTCACCCCACAGAAACGGCGTCCCGCTGCCGTCCTTGGCCAAGGAAAACAGAAATGGGCGTAAAATGAGCGACGTTAAAGCCTGGCTGACATAAGACATAATATTCGTCCGTCGGCAGTAACCCTGTGTCAAGGAGGACCGTACCTTTATCAGTGTTCATTTCAGTCAGGAAAGGAAAGAAAGAAAATATAATGAGATGTCGGGGGTTCTGGGGTTCTGTGAGGGTGGACAGCCCGCTCCTGCTCCGGTTCTCCTCCTTTTTTTGCAGGCCCCTTCTTACGTGTGTCGTTCCCGAAGGTCGATACACTGTATCGTTCGAAACGGAAGTCGCGCTTCTTTCCCATTAATCGATTCCTTCAGAAACGTTCGTTGATTCGTTCACTGTTTTTACCATTTTACACTTAATTTAGACTCGATTACATTTGCCACGCCGTTTCTACGTCTGTACCTCATTACACATGGAAGGTCGGGGGCGACTGTGATGAAGAGTCACTCAGTGAACGAAGAGAGTGAATCACTGAGCGACCGTTTCGTTCATGAACGAATTTTACATTTGCTGATTACATACTGAGCGACTGGATGTCAAATATATTTTAATATGAAATGCGACATTCCATCATTAAAGCTTTCACATACATAATACAATGAAACGCATTTTTTTAGGCTCTTAAATTCAACACATTGTACTTTCTATTAGTTCATCAGAATTTTACAGAAGCATTAAGCAGAATCTGAAAATTACTTTGACCTCTCACGATGGTTAAAAAAAGTAACCTATTTAAACTACAGTCTGACGGACTTTACTTATTTATGTTTATTTAACTAGTCTTTCTCTCACACTACTTAAATTAAGGATGAGGTGTGCATGGCCAGGTGACTTCTGCCATGGTTAACGCTCAGTTAGACCATATGCAGGTTTGTTAGTTAAACCAGGACCAGAACCTTTCAGGTATTCTTGTTTCATTGCAATTTAAGGATAGCTGCGCTCTAGGGCACGTGAAGATCAAACAGCTCAGGGTGTCCTCCAGGCTGTCGTCGTCATTCTCTTGAAAGCCACACTCTTCCTCACTACACTTAAAACATCCTTAATGCTACACACATCGGTTGAGGAATATCATGGCGTGTTTAAGTACCATACCACTTGTACAGTGGAAAAAATGGTCTCCTGTAATTACTTTGAATTTCTGATATTGACCATAAGCTGTTCCATGCAGCACACACGCCCTCTGACTTATTGTACACATCTTACAGATCCATGATGCAGGCTGCACACCATACTGAGCTCTGAGAGAAATCAAATGCAAGTTATAAGGCAATTGTATTTTTAATTTTTTTTTTTTTCAGACCGCACAAAGAAAAGGGCTTTTATCTAGTCATCGCCTCAGCACTTTCTCAGAACACTTATGGAACAGGATTCCTAACTGAATTTCCTAATTGCCTCACAGAGCGTCCCTCCCCATTAGCCGGGAGAGAGGGGAGAGCTCCATCGGCAGACATGCCTCTCAGAAGCACCCACCCCCCGAGGAAGGCAAATGGCCTGGCCAGGAGGATGGAGCAGCACGGGGGTCCGGGAAAGGCTGGCCACCGCTCCCGGAAGCTGGCCTCTATCTCCAGGTCCCTGATCCTGTGTAGCTCTGTGAACAGTGACGGCGGCTCCAGCCCAGAGGAAAAGTACAGCTGCCTGGGGAATGGGGAACGGGACAGGGGGAGACACCAGTGGGGCTGTCGGGAGAGTGGCACACGTTCCACCGAGCGGACGGCTTCCCAGGGGGTTCCACTCCGAGGTAGTCCACCTGTGGGCCTGGGAGATTCCAAAGAGAACACCAAACGGACCACCTTCTCCTTTAAGGTACTGCTGGTTCTTCAGTTTATTATTATAGCTGTTTTTGTGACTGATTTGTTGTTGTTGTTGTGCTTCTGCTTTCCTGCTGAAGATTTTATTTACACACTGGAAAGATATATGGGAGTTTGTAACTGATACAAATTTTGTAAACCACACACCTGCAGCAATGGAATTATTTCAGTGTACGGTAAAGTTTTTTCAGATAGTAAAAGTGTGGGATAAGATTGCATTTAAAAGACAAAAACAATAGCTTTTCTGTAGACCTGTATTCAGGTTTTGTTCACATCCACTGACATGAATAAACGAATGAATTAAACTAGACCCTGAAACAGAGCCGTGCTTCACCCTATGTCCACCTGAATATCAATGTTAAAACAAAACACAGGATTGGAAAGAAATATGGCTCTGAATCGGATAACGTTCCTGTGAACAATACTCACCTGAAATGAAAAGCAACTAACCAGGAGACTTAAAATAAAGACTTGTAAAAACAACAGCATGCGATTGGAATGTGCTTTACACCTTGCAGTAAGGTACTGTATAATCGACTGTCTTCTCCAGATTACTGGTGGCTTTAAATGCATGACTGAATGTATTGATATTAAAATGATTATCACAGGTGATCCCTATATGCGAAAGTAGTACATAAAAGATGTTCATAGGGATGAAACCTGGGTTTTCCTTTTGCATGGAGTGTGGGAGACACCCGTCAGCCTGTCCCTTGCTCTTCTGTAAATTGAATCAGGTCACCAGCCCTGAAAACTCCAGAATGCTCTGAAGCTCCTCAGAGCTGCAGATTGCTACACCCACTGACCCCTCAGAAAGGATGTTTTGTTTAAACCCTGTGACTTGGCCCAGTGTGAGGAGGCTGCACAGCCATGGCACTGTGGCATTTTGTTAGCGAGCACACTGTCCTATTCCCAAAACATCAGGCCATGGCAATTAACCACAACTGCAAGGCACGGCAGATGAGACAAGTAACATGTATGACCGACTGTCAAAGTATGTGCATGGAATGTGAGAGAAAATGTAAGTTAGGATTTTTGAATGAGCATCAGTCAGGCCATTCCTAGAAAGAGATGAAGCCCATGTCCCTACTGTTTACTCATCAAAAGGAAACCATCATATAACTAGTTATTTAGGAAGGGTACAGTTTAATTTCAGCTGTGACCTGCCAAGTATAAAAAATGTATTCTTAGTTCATATTTTGTAAGGTGAAAAGCTTCTGACAACAAATACATTTTTGTCACTAGAACTCCAAAATTAATGAACTCTGTCTTTCCATTTGTGGCTCCTACAAGCTACTGTGAACGTCTGGATTTTGGTCTGATGAAATTGTACTGCATGTTTACGGTTGACTCTTTTTTTTGAGCTGTTCAGACTGTTGTGAGCAGGAGGGCTTGGTTTTGTCATAATGAAAACATTAAGTCAGTACAGAGATGCTTTTGTAATGCTGAAGATGTCTCAAAACAGCAGAACAGTATCTGGAGAATGTGTGTGGCCAGTGAAGAAGGTTCTGGAAGCCAAATCTGCCATCATAGCACCCAGCCTGTTGACGGAGGCCTGGCCATGCAGCATGTCAATGATGGAGGGGTGGTACATAGGTAAAGATGCATTTCCAATTGGAGGGAATAATCTGGCTGATCTCGTATCGTTATCATGTGTGGTGGCCAGAGGTACAAAATTAGCCTTTGTTTAGTTGCCATAGTTGAAAACATAATAATCAATTTACTTTATTTACAAGTTTTTCTAAAAGTAGATTGTGTGTAATTTACATAATATAGATTTTTAATGGCTACAAGATCATGAATAATTGACAATTAGATCATATGATCATTCAAGGGCTTTAGTAATACACAAACAACTTAATGCATTAGCCTGCTTATAATGGACACATGGTTTCGTTGTAAACTCTAGGAACAGTTACCTCCAGTCAGGACATGACGCAGTGCCAGCCGGTGGACAGTTTCTCGGAGGACGTTCGAAGGCGGAGGAGGGCTCGGTGGCTCACACAGCAGCGGGCAGTGATGTAAGGCCTGCATGACTCCCTCACCTCCACAGCGTCCTCTGTTTTACCCACCCCAGAGGCTGACAAAAACAAGTTTAAAAAGTCACCACCCCAGCACATTGTGAGACGTCATGATCAACACACCACCCAGTCCCATAGCAATAAGAGAACAGTAAACTCTCCATGCCGGCTTTCCCCTCACACTGTACACACGGAGGTCAATTTTCTTTTGACAACGAGCTCTTAGGAGAAATACTTTTACTGTTTTTCTTTGCCCTACCCCCCTCATAAAATTTTCATACATTTAGTGATTTACAGCAAGTAAATGTAAGACTAAACCCCTCCCCCATACGTGGATATGACACTGTAGTGCATTTTCCTCAGTGGACGTTGGTCTGTCTTTACTCTGATGGCATAGTTTGAGCTGTGGACTTCAGACAGTGGTCTGACAGCTCTCAGTCACATGTCGTGTTCTGGAATGTTCTGCTATGTGGCTGGCTGCGGTCCCTAATTCCACCAATACCCTAAACGTAAACGAAGGCTTGAATGGAGAACGGAGTACGCATTGGAACAGAAAAAAAAAAAAACCCCAGACGTATGAGTAATCTGGACTCAGCTTTACCTCGGTCGCTTTAACAGTGCCGGCTCAATGGCAGCACAAGAAACTGGCTCCATTGGCTCGGCTAAGAAGAAATCGATGTTAAGGAGATGACTCAAAAGCAGAGTACACTAAATTATATGGACGAGATGGTTCCTTCTGCTCAGTGTTGAGTCCATACCCCAGAACAGAAATGCAACTTGCATAAATATCCTGTTATAATTAAAACAAAAACATGCCAGTGTAAGGGTGCATTTTTGCCCGATGGACTTTGTCCCGTAGACTGTACAGTACATGAAATTGTTTTTTTCTGTAGGATTCTTTAACTAGTGAAAACAGCACCATGCTGGTCAGATCCGGAGTCCCTCTAATGTCACCTGCTGAGAGAGAGGAGACACACTTCCTGAGCAACCATGGTCAAAAGGAGCACGTGGGCAAAAAAGTCACCGTGAAGGTAAGCATCGTTAACCGATCGCTGTGTGAAGAGCAGTCATCTGGAGGACCCTGCCTGACTGAGGCCTCATGCCGCTCTGTCTAAAAGGAGCCGATTATGGAAGCTGGATGGGAGAAGTCTGGCCATAGCTGGCCAGTGGAGAAGGCAGAGAAGACCAACCAGAGTGACCAGTCAAACAGTCAGAGGACTCGGTCTAATTCCACCAGTGAGTCACACAGACACAAACTATACAACTGTTACCTATTACTACCCATGTAGCTCACAAACCAACAGAATTCTCATGCGTGTCCATGCGGAAAGGCAGCACAGGGCCTGTCCTCCACGCCTTCAGCTCTTCACACTTCAGACTCACCGTACCTCCTCTTTCCAGCCGTTAGTCCCTACTGGATCGGTGACTTGGATGCGCTGATTCTGAAGATGCCGGAGATCTCCCGGGGCCACCCGCAGGGGAACGCTCGCTTTTATGGAAACAGGAAGTCCCTGTCCCAGCAGCTGGAATTTCCCCATGCATTTTCTCAGGTAAGATGTTGTTCAGGTTTCCGGTGTCTACTCCGAATACACCCCGCAGGTGTAAGCAGCAGGAATTCCCAGCACTCGCCCAGGTCTTTTTTTCAATTCTGCAATTATAAAAGAATATTTTACTGTCACTATTTACACTTATCAAAACATTTGTGTATAATCCGAGCGTGCTTCTCAAGTCCTGTCAGAAGAAGCGAGGTCTGTTTATTGCTAAGAAACCCACTTCAATCTCAATCGTTCGGTGTATCTTATATGACAGTGCCTTTGAATTCAAGTTAACATCTGGTAAAAACCTTCCGTGCTAGTTTGTGTTCCGTGAGGTTTTACAAGGCGCAGAATGTCTCCACTCGAGAAGTGTCCTGAGATGCTCCTAAATGACATCTTCAAGGCTGTTCCAAGACCTTCTCGCTCCTTGAGTTCGGCTCACCTGGTGCACTCCAGCAGCGGCAGTGTGCAGGCCTTTGTCATCTGTAACATCGTCCTGATGAAGGGTCAAGGAAAGGTAAGACCTCAGCATGCTCCAGCACAGCACAGAAGACCCCTTAGTGGCCAGAGTGTGTTCTTTTGAGATGGGCAATTGCGGAGGACTCCCCCGTCTCTCTGGCCAGGGTTTGGGCTTCAGTATTGTTGGCGGAAAGGACAGCATATGTGGGCCCATGGGAATCTACGTCAAGACCATCTTCCCCAGTGGAGCTGCGGCAGCAGACGGCAGGCTGCAGGAAGGTAGAGGCGATGTCTCCGTCCATCCCAGTACGGTTAAAGCGTTTTTGTGCTCACTTACTCCCCCTCTTGGCCATTTCTGCCGCACAGGGGACGAGATTCTGGAACTGAATGGGGAGTCTCTGCATGGCCTGACCCATGAAGACGCTTTACAGAAGTTCAAAGTGAGTGTGCCTGCCTCGTTTTAGTCCCTGGCCAAGTGGTATCTGCCCACGGCTCAGATGTGCTAACAGGCTCTGTACCCATGCTTTGATGACCCCTGGATGAGTCTCACTCCTTAGCAACTCCTGCCTTTGTCCACAAAGCAAATCAAGAAGGGTCTGCTGACCCTGGTGGTGAGGACAAGCCTGCGGGCTGGGCTGTTCTCCGGCCAGGCCCAGGCGGCCCAGCTCTGCCGTTCCCGCTCCCTCAGCTCCAGCACGGGCATCAGCAGGACCAGCACAGACATGAGTGACTACAGCTTCACGGGGAGCCCAGCCAAGCCCCAGGACCGGGTCGTGATGGAGATCTCACTGCAGAAAGGTCGCTGTGATCCAGTGAGGCAGAGATATTTCACAGGCACCTTTGAATCACAAACAGCACTCAAATTTGAGGTCAAACATCACACAACGATGCTTGGGGATGATGGGGTTATGAAAATACTTTCTCTCAGACAGTTAAGACATTTTTATTTATATTGTATTTAATTATAGTTCGACTGTGAACCCTTTCAGGGCGTTTCCACATCTTTACCATCCCCCTGTCTTTGTGGCCATAGAGGCTGGTGTTGGACTGGGAATTGGGCTCTGTTGTGTCCCATCTGAGGAGGGCTGCCCCGGAATCTACATCCACACTCTCTCGCCGGGCTCTGTGGCTCACATGGACGGGCGGCTCAGGTGAGAAACTCGGCTGTCTCCAGGCCAGCACTGCGAGCACCAGGACTGACCCCTCTCAGCCAGGCACGTTCCCTCACACAGGTGCGGTGACAAGATCATCGAGATCAATGATACCGTGGTCTACAACATGACCCTGAATGAGGTCTATGCTGTGCTGAGCCAGTGCAGCCCGGGTACAGTCCGGGTCCTCATCAGCCGGCACCCTGACCCAAAGGTACGTAGGTCGTCTAGACGTTTTGACATAGTTCCTGGTTGGTTCGTCGCTGGTATAACTGGTTCTTCTGATCCTTCCTCTAGGTCTCAGAGCAGCAGCTGAACGAGGCTATCGCTCAAGCCGTGGAGAGTAGCAGGTTCAGGAAAGACAGGAGTCAGTGGAGTATGGAAGGTACCTCAGCTGATTGCCCAGTCTCTACTCCCTCTGGGAAACAACCACCACACCCCATTTGCTTAAGACTGAAACCCTTCCACAATCAAAAGAAAACTGTCGGGAGAATTGATACTCATGACTCGTTCTCGGTTCGAATTGGTCCCAACTTTAGAAGTTCCCGGCAAACACACTTTACAGGGTCATGTTAAGTGTTCCACCCATTCCCGAAGCGTTTTCTCTGCGTAACCATACTCAGGCAGAGAGAGAGAGCCGTAGGTCCCCATGAAGACTGACTGTTATCCGAATGTCAGCAGGTCTGAGGTGGCCGACCCCCTGTGCCCATGGGAAGCCAAGAAGCGACAAATGTGCTGAAAGGAGCTCTTTTCAACCTGGCGGACGCCGAGGCCAGAAAGTGATGACACGCTCTTGCAGCGACAGCACCTACAACCAGCGCATTCTCTGCAGCTCATGCAGCCTGGTCCACAGCCACCCGCAGCCAGACCCCAAGGCCTGGATACACAGCATGGACATTCCAGCACTAGTGTCACCGGAATTGGGAACAGAGCCCTGGCCTGACAGTAAACCGTCTTCGTTTCGCCACGCCGAGGACTACGACATTCCACACAGCTCCTGTGACGCAGTTCACAGTTCACACCCCATAGGCCTGAGGTCCAGGAGCTCAAAACCTCTAGGGTCTGAACCTCCGAGCCCAACCCAGACTCAACCGGACAGGCAACCTCTCACTGACTCCCAGGGATCTAGCAGAGATTCCCTGGAAGATGCCTGGGTTCGGTCCCAGTCAACATGCCAGGTGTGATTTTTATTCCCCAAACATTATCAGACTAATGCAGATCTTTATTAATAATAAACTATTAAAACTATAAAGTCTATATATACCAAACTATGTGCATAGAAGCACAAAGTTCACTTCCCAAATGTCATCATTGAAATAAAGCAAGACCATGAAATAAAAACTTGACCGCAGAATCACACTGAACTGGCGTGATTTAGAATAAGGTCATCATTCAAAGTCTGGATTTCCTGCAGCCTGTAAGCTTTTAGAAGTGTGAAATACGAAGACTGCTGCAGTCTGCAAACAACTGGACTCGAAATGGTTTTCACTTTCAAACTAAATAGCTGAAAGTCCCACTCAGAACGAATCTCTCAAAACCAAAAGTGTCTGTGGGTGGTCTAAACAGTCCCATCCAACATTTTACCAGAAATCCTTATAAAAACTTGACATTAGAATCACACTCCTCTTGACTACAGGAACCGCAACCTACAAGCCAAACGAGAGACAAATGGATTGTTTTCTAATTGTCTTCTTTCTCCTCATGCCTCTAGTTTTTTTGCAGTATTTACATGGCTTTAAGAAAGATCCCAGAGTTGCTATTTAAACATGTATGTTCAACTATTTATAACTATTTGTGTCTGAGCTGTTCAGCTTTGTGTATGGGGGTAGCACTGGAGACGCACTTAGCCAGAAAAGCATTTATTTATAATGAAACCCAGATTCAGTTTCTCTTTTACAAATTATGCACAATTTCCATGTCAAGTACATACTGCACGTTTTGTTTAAGTGTCAGTAAAACCTTTTGTCCACATTTCATTGCGGATGACAGAATCGAAATTAAAGACTAACCCAAGTGAACCAAATAAAATAACACTTAAAATTTGGGGTACCACCCTTGTTGTAAAATCTATTTCTGCATATCAGCTACACTATACATATTTAAAAGTTGTAGCTATTACATAATCGGGTGGCTTGCTTTATAGTTTGAATAAGAAGCCTTAGAAACAGATGTGAGAGCAGCAATAGGCCCATTACAATCATTTATGCATGCAAGACCATGACCCTTTGAACGTTTGGTACAGGAAAGTGGCTGTCTGAGTGATCCCCCCACCACACTGAGGTGTCTGCATGCTCGGTATGGAGAATGCCTCAGCTTGCACAGAGGGATCGATGCAATTTATGTCTATCGTCAGTAATGCATGTCAGATTAAAACCAACCCGGATGCATCGCTTGTACCTTCTGCGGTCGGGACAAATGGAGCTCAGAGTCTCTCATTTCCTGTTTGTGTTACAGGAAGCAGCCGACAGGCTGTCTGAGAGACGGCAAGTGACACACGCCAGCTCTGTCGCTGTCTCTACAGCTTCTGAGCCAGCAGAGATCTCCTCCAAAGCAGACAGCAAGCCTGAAGGTAGGACCGACAGCAGACGCTGATATGATGGCAAATTAATCTACGGTGTCTGTTTTTCTGTGAAGTGATGCTGGGCTGGGGGAAAAAGAGAAAATCATATTTCCCGGTGAAGTAAATAGGACTAGTGAATTGATTTTAATGATATTTAGCTTCTGGGGCACTGCTGGGTAACTTAGTTGATAAGTATGTCCATGTGACCATTAAGAAGAGGCGACAGTAAATTTCTGGTTGTTTGTGCTCCCTGTCTACAGGTCCTAAGTCTCCCCTTCACGTGTCCTCCCAGAGTAAGAGGCCGCTGCTGAGGAGGCAGGCTCGTGTGGAGCTACAGGACCCCTGGGTGAAGGTCTCCCCCTGTACCGGGACAGTGAACGGCCCAGCCACCATGAGTCAGGAGAACACAGCAGATCTCAATGGCTCCCCATTGCCTGGAAGTACTGGGGCAGCACCTGGCCTCAGCACAGCCAAGGTGGATGAACCAGCGAGTGTGAAAAAGGGTCCGCCAGTGGCACCCAAGCCCACCTGGATTCGGAAGACCTCCCTAGGTATGCCACAGGCAGAGCCCAGTAGACCCTGGGATAAGAGGGTGTGCAATGTAGGTAAGACTTTCGGGGTTAGCTTGAGAAGTACCTCGTCGACAGCAAATTTGTCATTCAAACAAAAGCTCCACTCGTTCGAGACCTTCTCTAACCCTGAAGGACCAGAACGGGGCAGCAGGCCGCTAGCCTCTTCCACATCACTCCCTATACCGGAAAAACCACACTCTTGCAACACAGGAAGTGGCCCAAGCAGCAGACCCACCGCCGCTAGCACATTCGGTGAGTCCAGGTCCTCTCCATCTGCTGCTGCAGAATTGGCCCCTGTCCATGCCGTACGAAGCGCTTGCACGCCAGCAGGGAATACTGGTTTTCCCAGAGAAGCTCCTTCTGACAAAGTCAAATCCAGCTCAGAAGAAGCCGTTCCAGAGCCAACATCTCCAGAAGCACTCGTGCCAACAGCAACTTCTACAGAAGCATTGTCATTAGAAGCACCTGACCCAACTGTGACTTCTACAGAAACAACTGCTCCAAAGGCACCTCTTTCAGGAACACTTTCTCCAGATGCAAGTTCTCCTAAAGCACCTGGTCCAGAGACAGATCAGATCCCCATTTCAGCTCCAGAACCAGAGGTTGAGGGCTCTGAGGATGACCTCTTGGACAGGCCCTCATCAATCAAGGAGCCCATTGTGATGGAAAAGCAGCAGAGTCTGAGAACAAGAAGCCTGCCCCTGACGACTCCTGAGTTGTCTGCTGAGACCTCCACCAGTCGGCTGCTCGATAAGGAAAGCCTCGGCAAGATCCTATCTTTCAGCAACCAGGTGTCGCATGCGCTGATCCGGTCCATGCGCTCCCTACCGCAGTCCCCGTGTTTCCGCTTGGGGAACCCCTGGACCCAGCCTCCAGGGTCCCCTCTGAAGAGACCTGACGAGGACCCCCCTACTGCCGAAACTGCCCCCTTTTCTCCTGGAGCTGATAGTAGTGAAAAGGGTTTCTCTGTGAGGTAGGCTCTTTTCTTTGTTCAAGAAGGACTTTGGGTGCTTTGTACTCAGTCATGTTTCCCCCATAGATGGGCTGCCTTGACAAATACGGGGTGAAGCCAGTGGGGGGGAAATGGAGCAGCAAGCAGAAGGCAGATGTTTTCTCAGATGGTATTTTAAAAAAAAAAAAAAGTCACAGTGGAAGTGGCAACACGATAACACCGCTAGTGAGAGGAAGTTTCTGCAAGATCTCAAGTGTAGCTTCACGTTAAGCTCCCTTTCAGAAAGCCGAGCTATTGCAGAACTCTTCTCTCAAACAGAGAGATGTATTTAACCACTTGATACTTCATCACTGGGTGAATTGTTCAATATCTGCAATTCATCTGTATTGATCCAATATTGGTGTGGGGCTGTCAAAGTGGTTCACTGGAGTGTCTCTCCTTGCCCCCCCCTTCCACCCAGCCTGGCAGAGCTCCGTGAGTGCACCATTGAGAGGGGCACGGACTCCTGCGAGGATGGTACTTGGGAGAGGACCCTGCCCAGCGCCTCTGCCATCTGCGCTCAGTCGGTCATCTCCATTATCCCGGGCGAGGAGCTCAAAAGGATGATCCAGGAAGTGGAGGCCCTGGATGAGGAGACACTGAAGGTGAGACCCACCCTCCTTACAGAAGGTCCTAGAAAAGCTTAGCTGATGAGGGAACTGTGGGCAACAAGTACCATAGCAATTAAGAACCTTCATGTATCACCTGAACATGGCTGGTCCCAGTTCCAGGCCTTCACCAGGTTGATACCCAGTTATACATGTGGGTATACCTCATTGGTTGCTTTGGATGAAAAGTAGCAGCTAATCAACGATGGAGAAGTTCAGATTATGAACCCGGGTACAGAGGTGCAACAGCAGTTCCGATCTTGGAGATTGACGTGGTAACCTTCAGGTTACACGTCTTTTCCTGTCACACCGTAAAAGCAGGCCGGTGCCCCAGCATCCGTTGCAAAAGAATCCTGACCTCTCTGCGTCCCAGTGGAAATCCCCTTTATTTCACAGCGATGGCAGCTGCTTTCAGTCCCAAAGGAGTCACTGCTCGATGTAACAACTGTGCTTCCTGTGTCATGATCAGTCGCTGCCTCAAGTCGTGAAGCAACACGCAGCCTCTTTGAAACACAAAGGGGGATTTTGTATCCTGCCATTTAAGGCTTGACTTAGCCATAATCCTTCCCTACTCTGAGACTCTGAGATGGGATACCAGTCCATCACCGAGGGTAACATGAGCCACCTTAAGTGACATCAAACCCCCTCCATTGGATTGCGCTGTGTTAAAGTTCTAAAAAATATATTTAAAACACATTATTAACTCAAAGTTAATACATACTTTTTTTTTTTTTTTTTTTTACTTGAATTCATCTGCTGGAGGACACAGGGAGACCTGCTGTTTCAGTCTGCAGTACAAAGCCCTGCTGGCTGCGCAGAGCATCGTAGATCGGGCCATCTGGAAACATTTACACTAGTGACTGCTGTTAATCAAATGGGCAAAGCTGCAAACTCCTCATTAATTCAGAAAGCGGCTGCACAAAACAATATTAAAACACCACCATGCCTCCAGATGCATTATGAACTCAAGTGCTGGATAAACACAGCATGTGGTCGCGTAGTCATGATTAAAATGCCACCATGCATCTAAAAAGCTATAAAAATGTTAATAAATGTACATGTCAGTTATGCGTTCAGAAGGCTGAGGAATGTGGATTGTTTCTGTGTTTTACTCCACTTGCCAGCAATTTGAGGATATCCAGGTTGTGATTTTACACAAAGAGGAGGGAGCTGGTTTGGGCTTCAGCATCGCCGGGGGGATGGACTGTGAGAATAAAGCCACCACTGTGAGTAGCCCTCCAGAAAAATGAAAAATGCTTATGGAGAACAACACCAATAAAAATTCTTAAAAGTGAATTTAGCTGTTCCTTAACGTTTTAAATATGAATGTGGTTTTATGTTTAGCTGCTTAGCTAACGTCTTTACTTAAGCAACTGTTGACTGCTTCATTTTTACAGCTGGAATTACATTTTGCTTGTTACATAATTTGCAGGTGGATGTTTAGCTAAAGGTGACCCAGCGTTTACCATTTCGCTGGGCCCTCCAGGCTAAAGGTGATCCCAGATCTATTACGTATTTAGCTGGGCTCTAAAGGTTAATGGTGATCTAGGGTCGATTGTTTATCTGGCCTTCCAAGCTAAAGGTGATCCAGGATTTATTATTTAGCTGGGCCCTAAAGGTTAAAGGTGATCCTGGGCTTATTGTTTAGCTGTGCCCTCAATGCTTCAACCCAAATGTAAACAGCCTTTTTGCTACGAAAGAGTAAGTCAGTGCAGTATCAGGGCACCTGAATCGGTGATTCTCTGATAATACAGGACTTATCAGGTAACTGGGGTAAACTTGTGTGTCCTCTGGCAGGTCCACAAGGTGTTCCCCAATGGACTGGCGGCTCTGGAAGGAACGATACAGAAGGGGGACGAGGTGCTCTCCATCAACGGACAGACCCTGAAGAACGTGAACCACGCCGAGGCCACCTCCATCCTCCGGCAAGCCAGGACGATGAGGCAGGCTGTGGTGGTCATCTGCAAAGCTGGCGAGGGCGAGGTGGACAATGGCTCCTCCGGTGACGCATCAGGCAGCAGCATGGACCAGAGCAGTGCTGGTGAGTGTGGTACAGAGACCCTGAGGTGCTGGTGGGGCTGCTGCAGTTGGACCAAGAACGTCACAAACATGCATAAAGTTTGACCCAGTGTCTTTGTCTGTAGATAAACAGGAGATGATAATTTGGGCTTAAAGTGATTAAAGGGGAAGTCTTACAGAGAACAGGTTCTGTAAAGGGACAGAAATGTTTTGTGGGTACCATTCATGTTCCCAAAGTAAGCCTAAATCGTACAGATCGTATTTAATACAAGACAAAGTCAAACAAGTGCGCAAAATTTAAAGGTACAGTACTCATATTGTAACCATGTGTTAGAATATAAACACATCGCAAAGCTCACTGTGTACTTAGGGCATGGTTAAGGGTAAAACAACCTCCCTTTCTCTGGGTGTGCTTTCCAGACGACGCCTACGAGGTCCTGACCATTGAGCTAGAGAAGAATGCGGGAGGAGTGGGCTTCAGTCTTGAAGGAGGCAAAGGCTCCATTAATGGAGACAGACCTCTGACTGTCAACAGGATCTTTAAAGGTATAGAAAGATAACCTTAATTACACAGCATGTCAGCAAGCAGGCAACATTCACAGACAGACCGTATCCAGTACATTCTGCTCTGCAAATGTGCTAAAAAGATTTAGAAATATTACATTGTATTACAATGACAGCCGAGTTGAAAAGAGGCGTTGTCTATATATGTCATTTGGTGCTTAAACCAAGCACTGTTGTGAAATATCAAGGAATGGAATCTAAAGTTCAGGAAATCATGAAAGTATTTCAGTGAAACATTTCATGGCCAGCAGTATGTAAAAACTTAAAGAACCAGATTGCTTTTGCTTGCTAGCTAACCTATCCACTAACATGATGAGGTAGCTTGTCACATGCATGGTAGCTAATTAACTGCGCCAAACCTTGAAACTACGGGAGACCACCTCCCGAAGAATCACAAGATAGGGACTGACTTTGAAGGCTAACTGTGGTTGTGTCTTTAAGTTGTTGTGTGCACTGTGCATTCTAAATTGACTTAATGCAGTGGTACAAAGTGACCATATATAGGCAAGCATTTAAAAACACACTCATCGAGCCGCAGCTCTGCAGCCTTTCTTGCAAACGAGTCCCATATCCAGCAGTCTGTGATGGGGCATCTGGTGTCTCTCTCTACAGAGCAAAGCGGCGTCCAACTTGGTGATGAGCTCCAGCAGGTACAGGACACCCCCTTGTTTGGGCTGCCGCGATTCGAGGCGTGGAGCATCATTAAAGCGCTCCCCGATGGGCCCTTTACTGCAGTCATCAAGAGAAAAAGAGGCGAGATGGACTGAGCGAGTAGGGCATGGGGCCGAGTGAAGACTACCTCCCCCAATGAGGACGGGGTATTGACATCATTGCCGTGTGACCAGTTTCTAAGTTCCAGAGGGCAGTCGACCAATTTTGCGTTTACAAATACTCTGTTTACAGTTTTATGAAATCAGTCAGGGAAACCAAGATATTATCAAGTTAATGATTTTTCTAAAACAAATGACGCTTTACAACAGCACTGCAAATAAAGAAAACTGTTACATTTTATCCATACATTCATGATGCAAAATAATAAAGAAAATGAAGAGCATTATGCAAAGTAAACAGTTTGTCCAAGTGACCTGCTCTTCGATAATGGCTTATACTGAATGTTAGTACATAGGACATTTGTACTGCGTTTTAAATTACCCCGCTGTAGTATAGATTCAGCCTCCTTTCTTAGTGCTGCACATCTCTGCAAGCCAACTCCAGTTTGATCTGTCAAGAAAACAGAAACTATGCACGGTAATACTAGACATTCGGCAATCTATCAGAGAAGATGGTGCCAATTCACACAGACACACAAGATATCGTTCCTCAGATGTCCAGATTCCAAGTAACATTCATTTCGGCAACCCTAGCACAGCATGTAATACAAAGGAATTCTTGCCTGATCTCCGTAAAAAACAACAAAGTTTAATACATGAAAATGTGATATTTTGTATAGGTCAGATCAGATATTTAAGCAAAAATAGGAAGTGGAATGTTTAACACCTAACTGATCTTATTTTTTAAAGTGGCTGGTGTTGACACTGACTTGTGATTCCAATGAAACCCAAAAATGTTTCTGTTCACTACAGCCGACAAATGACTGCACGACCCTTAAGTGACACACCATTACAGACAGATGGATTTGGGATTGTTTTGTGGTGCATTGTGTTAATTCTTATACTGCTACAAACAAAATACAGCCATACCAAGGTAACACACAGATGTAGGGTAGCTAGGTGTGTGTGTGTGTGTTAAAAGTTTACATCAGCTATTTCATGAACTAGCATCCATATGCTTTAAACTTCATGGCTCGACAAGTCTAATAATTCAGTTGATTAACCAACAGCAAAAATGCAAATTAAAGAAATAACAAAAAAAAAAAAACACTGATTCCTAATAGCAGCTTTTAATTTTATTAGGCCAAGTACAATTTAAATTGAAAGAAGAATTCAAAGTAGGCTGTCAAATGTGATTGCAAAAATCTGTTTTGATCTCTGAACACATACTCATACACAACGCGCCCTGGACAGACTGACATGTAGCCATGACATGTCAAACACACACCTCGCCTCGTCATCACCTGGGCAACTGGACTCGATACACTATGTTGGAAAGGCACTCCAACATCTCTCAACATCCTTTCCAGTGGCTGGCCAGCTTGGGCGACCATCCCTTCTTTTTCGTGGGCTAGAACACCCAAACCACGTCACTAGCATCGAAGTCCTGCATGCTCCTGCCTGATGGCCACTGTTCCCTGGTATTGTCTCATCAGCTCATACACTGCCTTCAGGCACTCTCAGAGGCGCTACAAAAATTCCATGCTGGGCTCCTTTGGCAACTCCAGCTCTGGGGGTGCACAGCTCTCAGCCAAACATGAGGACAGGCAGTGTGTACCTGGTGCTCTCCTGGACCGCTGCTTGATAAGCCCACAATACTAGTGGGAGGTGGCAGTCCCAGTCACACTGGTGGTGGCCAATGAGTATGGTGAGCTGAGTGTCCAGTGTGTGATGGAAACACTCCAACACCTTTGGGGGTGATGGGGCGTGGTATGCATCTTGGTGATTTTTAGGTGCCTGCAGATCTTGGCCAGTGCATTGAAGTCCCGTCCTTGGTGGTTGTGCACACCAAGCAGCGAAGGAACTCCTTGAGGAGCTTATCGGCAGCAGTTACTGCGCTCTGATTGGGAACCACGGGCCACATAGTGAGGTAGTGTGTGGCCATGAGCATGTAGCCGTTTCCAGCATTGCTGCACAGAAAGAGGCCCAGAACATTTACCTCCACTATCTCATTGGGAGCTCCCACTAGGTACAACTGTATGGGTGCCCGGGACTCGCAGATTGAACCCTTATAAGTGGTGCAAGCATTGCAGCAATGCACAAACAGCATGGTGTCCTGCCTGAGGCTTGGCCAGTATAATCGGAGGGTCTTCAGTATTCCAAAGTGACCGGCCCTAGTCCACCCATGCACTGAGCTCGGGACAGTGGAGAGGAGGCTTCAGGGCACCGACAGCTGCAGGTGCTTGCCGTTACTGTTGAGGGACCGCCAGCACAGGTACAGCAGGCTGTCGCACTCCTCCAGTGTGTCCCACTGCAAGTACCGCTCCTCGGTCTCTGGGTCAACAGCAGAGACCCCCCCCACCCACTCCAGCCACCCCCTCACTCTGGCCAGCACCGTGTTGTCCTTCTGCTTGGTGAACAGCTACTGGCAGCCGATGGCTTGGAACACCACATTATCACCCCGTGTTTGCACCACAGGCGATTTTGAGCTGCTTCTGATTTGTCACTGACAGGTGTTTCTGACTAACCCACTAACAGGCACCGAGTATGATTGGACTGAGGAGTCATACAAGCTATGTTTTAACAGTCCAGGTAGTGGGATAGTCTCTCCTCACTGCTACCTTGCCCTGGTTGGTGGCCATGCCTTCTCTGCTCACCACATAGCCCAGGAACTTACTCTATCACTACAGGAAGGAGCACTACTTTGGGTTCAGCTGTAGTCCTGCCTGGCAGATGGTGGAGAAGACCATGTGCAGGTTCCATGAGGCTCTGTCAATGTTTATGGCATGGAGCAGAAGGTCATCCAGGTAGATGATGCACAGGCTCTGGCTGCGGGTAGCATGGGCAAGGGCCAGTTTCATCAACCTTGCGGCCAGGGCATTATACGAGCCAAATGGCATCACTCAGAAGTGCCACAGCCTCTGACTAATGGTGAAAGAAGTCTTGGGCCAGGCATCTGGGGCCAGTTCGACCTGCCAATAGTCACTTCGGATGTCCAAGGAACTGAACCATGTTGACCCAGCGATTTGATTCAGCGAAAACAGCCTTGCACCAGCATTCACAACCACGGTGCTCACATTCTTGGTGAACAATTAAGCACACCTGCTAAGCTCAACGCAGTACAACACTCATTCCTGCAACAAATCAGCTCGTTTGTAATAAGGATGGTGACTTTATATAAGTGTGAGGTAAGGGTCATGTTCGTTTGAGCTACTTTATAAGCGAAAAATGGCATTTTGTAAATCTAGTTAAAAGGGGCTTGGAACAAGCTAATGGAAGGAATGGCTACAGGAAAAAGCGATCATGTGCTTTATTTACATATAACAGTAATTACAAAACACAATGATTTTATATTAAAAACATGTTATATGTATAGTGATATAAATAGTTCTGTAAACAGGTCTGCTAAAGCTGGAGTAAATGCTATTCAGACATCAATTACAGCTTTGTTCATGTGTATATAATACTCAGAACACATCAATATATTAAGCATCTGTCTAGGATGAGCTGCAGCAGTACTCACGAAAAAACATGACAACAGACCTGAAAGTAACATAAAGCAAGCTGTGCATCATTAAACATTTGAACAGACAAGGTCTTTGGACCCAGCAAGATTTATATCAATGCTAGCTTTTGACTTTTTTTTAGTCGCCTTGCCACTTGACTTCAAGTATTTCTCCTTGTTGTGGATGACTTGTATGTACTGGTCAGTGCTGCTGTTTTGCTGGTCACTGCTCGAGGCGGCGGAGGCAGAGTCAGATTCTGTGAGGGACGCTTGCGTTTTGTGCTTGGTCTTCGGCTTTACCTGCAGCTCGCTCTGCCTGTTGTGGACATCGGCACTCTTGACGTTCGTATAGGAGCGTGACGGCGAGGCCTCCTCTGCCCAGGTCAGACTGCTGTCCTTCCCATGCCGTCCATAAAGTCCCCTGACCAGGTCTTTGGGCACGGAGAGCTGGGTGTCAGACCTCTCCCCAATGTAGAAGCGTGCAGGTTGGTGTAGGTCAGACAGCGAGCGTGGCCGATGGGTGTGGCTGAAAGACCCCCTGCGTAAGACTTTGATTTCATCTTCCTCTTCCTCCTCCTCGCACAGGTGTGGCTGGAGGGAGCGGTGCTGGGTGCGACTCCCAAACCGCTTGATGTTGCGTGGATAGAGCTCCACAATTTCGCCGGGATCATCCAGGCGGTAGTGCCGTGGCAGCCGGGTGGACGATCGCAGTAGCTTTTTGCGGGCTTCATGCTCGTTGACTATCACATAGCGTGTGGTGTGGCACCGTCGGCCTGTGAAGCTCGGGCCTGCAGCCAGCCCAATGGACTCCGCGTGCATCGCATGCCGGAGACCTTTCCGAAACAGTGGCTCTGAGTGTATGCTCTCCGTGTAGCGGCAGGAGGGACTGTATGCCACCTGGTGGAAGGACTTTGACCTGCCAGAGCCACTTGCACCGCTGAAGTATCCCAGGTGTCTAAGTATGGTGGAAAAAGATGAGTGCATTTCATCTGTGAGATATTGTGAGACATATACATCACAATGGTTTTTTTTTTCATCTCATGGCAGAGTAAACGCTAAAAGTCGAACTTCAGGAAATTAATTGACTGGAAAGAAGTGGAATGGCTACAGCACGATTTAGCTAACTGCTCTCGCTAGAGGAAGCTGACAAATCGATGATGTTTCATATTTGCAGGTTACTATGCCAAATACTAATCTTCTAAGCAAGAAGTTCTCAACCTTTCCAGCCTCAAAGCCCATCTATTTATTATCATGGCCTCTCTTGAGGATAGTTTTCTGGATCACCAGAGAAATGAGTCTGGCTTGCCGTCCTTGTCAATCCGACGGGGCCACCTTTATACCATACCTACTCGGCACTTGCTCCATCCTTTGTTTCTGCATGAGTGGGATGGGGGGACTGCGGGTGGTGCCAGTGGCCCTATTGACATCAGAGCGCGAGGCCGACTGGGCGATGGTGCGGATGCTGTTGCCCCGCCTTGCTGGGGACTCAAAGTTGGTGACGCTGCCATTGCGCCGGGGAGTAGAGGAGCGGAGGGAGGAATCCTGGCTGGTGGTGATGTCGCTCTCCTGCTCCTGTTTCTTGACTTCCCCCTCGGGAGGCTGGAGACGCGCTGAGGAACACGTGGAATGGACCCGAGAGTTGCAATTTGACTAGGGAAGCATGCGGCTCTATGTACTGCATTCCATCACATGACTCTGCCTCCAGCATGCCTTCATAAGGCCCCACCCCAAAGCTGTCCTGCTAAGCCCCACGCACATCCTGCCTGGCCCTCAGAGTTACCTGCAGCCATTTGAAAAACCTTCTTCTTATCCTCTGTTCTCTCCTAAATCAAACAGACACATATTTACTCCAAAAGAAAGAGCAGCACATTCCAAGCCAACTGGCAACAGTCAAAGCAGCTGTGACAATCAGTGACATCTTGGTGGCATGTTCATGGTCCATTGACTCATTTATGACCCTTGCCATCCTACCATCCCAATACATTCCTTCTAACTCAAACACAACCACATTGGACTTGCTTCTAGGTCTGAGTCATTAGCTCCATCGCTGCCATTGTCAGGATGGTTGGAGTGTTCGTACTTACGGTCTGAAGCTGCATCCGGAGCTGGTTGTTAGTGAATTTTAGTGACCTCGCGATCGACTGGAGGTAATAGATCAACATGCTGAAAGAGGGACAGGGTGGCCCGTTAAATGTCGCATGGAAACGCCCAACAACACGTATGCCGGCGATCACTGACTCACAAGAGCAGAAGCATGGCCGGCAGCACGACCACAGGGCTGGTGATGTAGCTCATCACTTTGCCAAACCACAGCGGGAACTCGTTGGCTATCGTCTCCGAAATGATGTCATAAATCTTCTCCTGACCGCTGTGAAGGCAAAGCAAAGATGTGCGGAGGGAAGGCCCGGTACTTCGTGGGAGACGGCCTGTAGTGTCCAGGGTTCGGTTTGCGGGATAGCTCACCTAAAGGGGCCACAGTGCTGCGAGGGCCTGTACCTCACTATGGCGAAGACGGTGGGGAGCATGCAGAGGAAGAGCATGAAGAGAAGCATGGCCAGGTAGAAATTGTTGGATCTGAGAAAGAAATCAGGCCTCATGTCACCGAACCAAGCAACGAAACAACCAGCAAACTTTTATCGAGTATTAAGAGCATTTTGCATTACATACAGTATACTGCTGTATGAGTATACTTTTCTATAGAGCAGACTGTTTACAGATAAGCTACCATTAAACCATCTCAACTAAAAATTAATTAGATATGTACATCTTTTGCTGTGCTAGACAGAGGTGATGTTCCTAATTTTTCAGGCTAATTTGTTAGTCCTTCATCACTATAGATTCTTTTGCTGGCCTCATCCTGCATTAATGATGTGTCATTGAGTCCTGCATCTATGATCATTCACAGATATGAAAGAGAATGACAATCCAAGGATGGCCAATGGGTGGAGTAACGGTACATAGGCAAGTAACATTAAGGTTTCTGGTTTAGGTCTCCAAAATGACTTTCATGTGAGGTAGATAGGCTGAAGTGTTTTCATAATATATCCAGTTGTATAAGTTGTTTTTTACATAAAAGCACTAAAATAACAATGGAAGACACCAAAACAAGGTATGTAGGTAAGTCAGACTGTGCAATATGCCACAAAAGGAGTTTTTAATATGCTATATGCAATAGGTCACAGAAGGGTGGTATGTAGACCATGGGACCATATCATCCAGCAGACTGGCTGTTGTTGATCCTGCAGTAGGACTACGGGGGTGGGAGGCTCTTCCTTGCTTCCTTTTGAACTGCCCACCTAGAGGCCCTGAAGACCTGCTGGTGCGGCACATTGCAGGTCAGCACAG
Source organism: Gymnarchus niloticus (assembly GCA_009936485.2). Taxonomy (NCBI): domain Eukaryota; kingdom Metazoa; phylum Chordata; class Actinopteri; order Osteoglossiformes; family Gymnarchidae; genus Gymnarchus; species Gymnarchus niloticus. The sequence goes on from JAACJT020000007.1 coordinate 4,696,354, forward strand.
CCCAGCTACGCAGGTACATCAGGCCGATGAGCTTGAGCACGTTGAATGCTGGCAAACAGGGGGAGAAGAAGGCACCCATCCTGGAGGGGAAGTGTGGAGCAGTGCGGGCATGGGATTTACAACATGTAATGATAATACCACTGACTTCACTTTCCATTCCATAAAATTAAAGCATGCCACAAATGGTTGACAAAGACAAGGTCGCTGTGTGGAATAAGCAGGTAGGAGGAGCTGCAAAATATGGAGAGGCAGACAAACACCTACCCTGGTAAACACCTGCTTAGATAAACACCTGCCCTGGTAAACACCTGCTCCTGTAAAATACCTGCCCTGTTAAACACCTGCTCAGACAAACACCTGCCCAGATAAACACCTGCCCTGTTAAATACCTGCTCAGATAAACACCTGCCCTGGTAAACACCTGCCCTGTTAAATACCTGCTCAGATAAACACCTGCCCTGGTAAATACCTGCCCAGATAAACACCTGCCCTGTTAAACACCTGCTCAGACAAACACCTGCCTAGATAAACACCTGCCCTGTTAAATACCTGCTCAGATAAACACCTGCCCTGTTAAACACCTGCTCAGACAAACACCTGCCCAGATAAACACCTGCCCTGTTAGATACCTGCTCAGATAAACACCTGCCCTGGTAAACACCTGCCCTGATCTTTAACATATTGACCTGAAAGGACTCAATCAATGTCTACCTTCACATTAAGATGCTTAGCAAAGTTGACTGCAGATGCCAGCTAAGTTCAAACATGAAGGGTGTGGTACCCTGGGGTATATTTCTGTCATCCTGGGGAGTTACTGTGCACAATAGAACTTTTAAGCATCACCACTCTATCTAGCATTTCAAAGATCGATAATGCAAACCGCAGTCTGTCACCTACCAAATCATTCCCTGGTTGTATATCAGGTGAAGGACGTTTTCAGCAATTTTGAATTCGCCATATTCAGGCTGTAAATAAAGAGGGAGGGGGTGCGGTGGAGGGTGAGCGAGCGCGTGGTGCAGACGAGACCCCGAAGAAGCTGCACTTTAAAGGCGCCACACTCACAAACTTGCTCTCCAGGTCCCAGCAGCAGCAGTCACTCAGATAACGGACGCAGAGGCCGCGAATGAAGTCGATGAGTAAAATACTCCCCACGGTAAATATCATATCGATGATGGACAGTTTTAACATTTCCTGTAAATAAGGGGACAAAGGTTAGAATATGCTATTCTCTAACATCCAGATAAAGAGCGCACCAAATCTATTCCTCGTTTCCGTATTCTTGGTCATTATGAAAGACGGGGCTTTCTTGGGTCTAGACCCAATAATCCAAAACTCAAAACAGAACCACATGAATTCCCAAACCCAATTTGTTCTGTGATCCAGTACACTTTTGGCTTTTGTTCTCAATCTTCTTGACTAAAGAGTCTTTTTTGGTTCCATTTTCTATACGCCTGTCTCGAACCCCCACTCAAAATAAAGCCCCGGTTCCTTCCTCCTCATTCCTCTGTCACATGGTCCGGCTCACTTTATCACTCTGGGTGATACTTACAGGAAAGAAACAAATCTGCTCTCCTTTTTAAAGCTGAGCTTAAGTGGCCAGGAAATCAGTATTTAGGGCTTAGATAAATAAACCGATCCATCTGACATTAAGGCCACTCGGCCATGTCATTAAAGAAACATCAGCCTAACGTTCTGCATCCAGCCCATATACGTTTCCAAGGAGAAGACAATAATTACATCCAGGCCGTACATTCTCATTTGGCCTGTCAACGTAATGCTTTTAAAAACTACTCAATAACCACCGTTTTTTTACAGGAGGACATGAGTGTAGCTTTACAGCGTGGACACAGACTGGATGGCCGTGGTTTTAATTAATTTAGTATGGTTCATTTTTATCATGTCCGATATTTGCAGACTGATAATAGAAAGAGTCGTTTTAGGAGAGCTGAAACGTGAGTAAGAGGGGTGAGACGGGCTGAGGAGGGAAGCTGTGGTACCTGCCCAACGTACGTCTCCCAGCACTGGTCCTGCTGAGACCGCATGTTGTATTCATACAGCGCCGTCTGGTTAAGGGTGATGGGCACGGTGCTTCTCGTCCTGTTGAGCTCCTGGACCAGGCTGAGCGTGGAGTTCCTCCGATCTGAGATCTCAGGCACGATGGTGGACAAGTTGTCTTCTTCTGGCAGGGCAATGGTGGCCAGGAACCCAGTGGAATCAGAGCAGTTCCCAGGACAAACAGGAATCTGTGTGCATACAGGTTAGACTTGTCACCTTCCCTCACAATCAAAAAGGTCATTTGATATTATTTTGATGCAAATTTTAAAAATACTACAATCTCTTCATTTGTTGTATTTCACTGCACCAAAAAGACTGCAAAATGACCTCACAATCATGACACCATAAATGATGACGCGGGATTCTGAATCTTTAGTTGTACAGAGGACACCAACTTCAATTCACTTGTAAAATGGAACGTTAAATCCAAAAAACAAGGTCACTGCTATTGCATTTCTGCCACCTAGTGGCAAATGGATTTATTGCAAGTTGTAATGTATTTTTACGGGTCACCAACTGATATCGTCACGAGAGTTCCTTCCTCTGCTGGACTGAAGAGCAATCACGCATTTCTAAAATAACTCCATTAAATGTAAAACAGCCACTTACTGTCGAGCTCATGCTGTTCACCTTGTCCAGCAAAGCGATAATCAAGCTGTAAAGATTTCCCAGGTACAGGACCAAAACCCTGATGACCCAAAACACAACATACAATTCAGACAGAACATGAATGGCTCAACTTCTGTGGTAGGATGGCATTTACTCCTGGCCTCGGATCACACTGAAATGGCTGCAGTGTGTGGTCTCCACAGCAACCTGCCCTCACCTGGCCAGCTGGAACCTGAGGCTGGTTCTTGGGTGGTACATTTCCAGCTGGGCCACAAGCTCAAACGCAGATGGAGCAATCATGGTGATGAGTGAGACCACCACGCTCACCTGGAAAAGACCGCGTTGGGCTCCGAACTTACGACGTTATGATAACGTTTCAGGCTTTTCGAGGCAGAGAAGACTGAACTAAAACATACGGAATAGTACTTAAGGTTCAGAACGTGACGGTTAAAATTTAAATGGTGGTTAAACAGATGGTTTAGACTTAAGAACAGACAGAACAGCACTTAAGAATCAAGATAGCTAAGTGAGGAAAAAGGATCTGATTTGACTGGAGTACCAGAGTAATAGTTAATGGTCTGAGAGATCAAGTGTCACCAGAGGTTCTGATTCTATAAGCTGCAGTAGGTCTTGTGTGGATCACCCTCGGTGGATTCTGACGAAGGTGCATGGAGTGAACGAGTAAAACTCAGCCCTGGATGAAGGCAGCCACCCAATAAATAAAATCCCCAAGGTCAAAGGACCGTGAGAGGCATTGGCATCGACAAAAGGGTTTTCAAACTAGTCTTTGGCTTTTATTTAACAGCTGAGTGATGGTAGAATTTTATCTAGCACTGACATTTATTAATCTGACTGTGCCTCAGTTACACAAGAAGGAATATTATCCTAATATTATCCTAATATTATCCCAAAGTATAACTTTTTGTGTGAAGGAACATTTTCTTCTGGCCTTCCCAGATGCCCAGACCAAGATCTCCTTTGTCCTTGTAATTGCAGAACGATGACGCCTGTCATTCCAGTTGAAATCGTACTTGAGTGATGAGGAGAACCTAGAGAGTAAAGGCTGTCCCCTACATATGTAGATACCATGTTTCGTCGCACTTAATCCTGTCTTTACATGCAGTCTTGTGCTCAATCTTCCTGTCTCATGATTCACAGTGCAGTCCCTTTGTGTCTGTATGTTTCACTGTGAACCTGAGGGAATATAACCTTCACCTCGGTGTGCATGGTATGACAATGAAGCCCTACTTGACTTGACTTTCAAATCTGCCCACCTCGTTCTTCTCCCAAAGGGTTAACTCTGGCTTCTCCTGCTCCAGCTTCTGAGAACGGTCGACCACAAAGTAGATGATGTAAATGCTGCCAGCCAGCGACAGGAGGACTAATATGTTGGCCATGATGCGGAGACTGACCAGAAGCGCTCTGAGAAAGCAGGGAATGGATGGAGAAACTCTGGGAACATTTTTCAAGCATGTTCATATCATAGACCTGTGGAACGAGATAATTTATTATGATTACAGGACTGGAAATTCATCAAAAGGAGAACTGAAATAATGAAATCCCTAATGAACTCCTTGATTAATACATTTTCCATCTCATGACTCGTAAGAAACGCAGGCTTTTAGTAAAGGATTCTGAAAACTGAGCATAACCTCAAAGACTGCTGAGTGATACTTCAGAACATTTATGAACCCATAATTGGGAAATCTACTTGAATTAATGAGGAAATCTGGTGCTAAAGCAATGCTACTGCAGATATCTTTTGGAACTGACTTTAAGAGAGGGAAACCGCTGGAGACAGATGGGGGGAAGGTGGGTGTGGTCACTGTGGCCTTCTGGGAGATTAATACGGAAGTCAGCGACAACAGATGCGTTTGCACAACTAACGGTGATTTAGGGCTAGCTGCTCCCACAGTAATACGCAGTTTGGGTGAAATACAGCAGGTGGCCCTCTGCCGCACGCATTTTGCTGTGATTGCAATGAACTGGGCTGGGGGTTTATAAATCAGGTCAGGTCAAGGCTAAGGGGAAGGAACGGGAGAGGAAGGAAACGGTGCGCTGCATTGACATCTCCAGGAAATAAATGCCGCTGCCTCAATTTTAGTTCTGCCCCATCCGCGGTTCGTTTATGAGAATAATAATGTCACAGAAGGAGCATTTGGCCTCTGCTGTCGACGTGTTTTCCACACATCACGGCTGCTTTTCTCTTCCTCCCCCTCTGCTGCATGGCCACTGAGAACATGATACTAAAGACGGTCCTCCGCTACAAGACCCGACGCAGAAGGTTAAACAGCGGAGGGCTGGAAGGATGGTGTGCAGATCCAGAACTCAGGAGGCAACACCTACAGACTCGTCTCCTTCTTCTTTTCCTGCTCTTCCACAATCGCCTCCTTCGAAAGAGAGACAGAGTGCATGAAAGTCAGCGCGAGTCTTCGCAGAGCTGCAGTGAGCTAGCGGCCTCGATACGGCGCTGCCTGCAGGGCACCCTTGCCGATGCGGCCTGTACGGGGCAGAGATAAGGCGAGATTGATGGGCTTACTCACGCTGGCGAGGCACTGTGCGAGATAACAAGGAGACGAGACTGAATGCAGGCCCTCACCCTGATGTTGTTGACTATGGCTGCACCCTTGCTCTCTGCTGCCTCGGGGTTGCCGATCAGGTAGTCCCAGGCGCAGAAGATGCGCCAGCAGAAGGTGTAGTTTTCATCGGAGGCACTGGCCAGGCTTAGCCGTGAGTTCTTGGCCATCCTGGGGAGATATGTGGTAAGGCGGCACACGTTTCGACAGGCTGCTCAAAACGCAACGAGGGATGTTTAGTCAGGCCTCAAACTCTTCGTGTGCGTGACTGTGCTCGTGTCTTAAACATACAGTCGAGTAAATTCACTGACACTCAAGGTAAACAGATGCCAGGCGACTAGAGGGTGGGTCCGAGCACAGAGGTGCAGAAGACCAGGAAGGTGATGTATATGGAGAACCAGGAAGAGAAATCCGGGGCACAGGAAAACAGGGAAACCATGGAGAAGAAAGGCATGTACACACAGTGGAAGGTTCAGTGACAGAACTGGGATGAAGGCAAACTAGGAAGGTTAAATAGGGCAGAGAATCAGGTAAGGAGAGTCAATGGGTAACAGATGAGCAAGACAGTAACAGGCTACAGGAGCGCTCCCTATTTGTGCCCAGGTCAAACAATACCACAACAGTAGAGCTGGTGTAGAAAAATAAAAAACTCAGTACCATATTTCACTGACAGGCTTTTAGATACGCTGAACAGGATAAGCAATGAGAAAATAGATAGATAGATAGATAGATAGATAGATAGATAGATAGATAGATAGATAGATTTCCTTAACATGAACATGACAAATGATTGAAGAGTATGATAGTGAGGCTGAACCATGTGACCTATGATGACACAAGGATGGGAGGGTGGAGCAGGGCAGGAATGGGGGCGGGTTTAATATCAGGCAACAAGGACCGGGTGGGGGAGGGGGACAATGTCAACTCTCCCAGTCACCTGACCCAATCTGACCTCGGCATTATTTATAAACTTTTGATGCACAAAAAAATGAAGCAGTGAGAGGAGCTGAAATGATTGACAGACTTACTTCCGGAGCAGAATGATGAAGCTGTAGGCAAAAACAGCCATTCCAACCAGAAAATACGCCAGGGGCAGTCGGTACCCAGCACTGCCGATCTTCCGGACGCTTCCATAGTAACCATAAAAGAGCACAGAGTACTGGAGGTAGCCCTGAGCACGACAGCATGGAAAGGGGGCAGGGGGCACTGAGTTAACAAACTGCCGTTTTAGCTGGGCAAGGTCGCCGTGCCACCTGCAGAATGAGATACCCGCCTCACCCCTAGTGACCAGATGGTGTCCAGGTCCTGAGCAGAAGCCAAGTGCTCTTTGGGAATGGTCTTGCTCCTCGTAGTTCCAAAGGGGGCTCCTGCCAAAAGCTGGTGAGAAGACCGTGGACAAGCTTATCCCAAACCCCTTCCCTGACAAATCGCCAACATTTTCATGGAAGTCTTGCATGTTATTTAGCTTTAATGAGTACACTGTCCAGGTTCCACCTGGATCTGGAAACACACTCTTATGCAGCCCACAATATAACTACATCCAGCAGTAACTTTATGGAGGGGAGGCATTAAAGAGGGCAAAAAAAGATCTAAACTCTAGCATGTCACGTTTGCGAGCTGCTCGGGGAGAACCAACAGGGACGTTATTTCAGGAGTGGGCTTTACAACATTGAGAGGGGATCTCTAACAAAAGCGTAGTGGAGACAGGTAGGCAAAACAAGAGAGACTTTGAATTTAGGCAAGGGTAATATAGCCTGGAATATTAAGACACTAGGCCTGAATATGGGGTCTAAGAATGGTGAGAAAGTGTTTTATATGGCGGGTAAGATGACTTTGGTCCACATCACGAGGCACAGACGATCCCCCAGCTCACACACTTACGAAGAATGGCACTGTAAGAAAACATGGTTGTGTTTTCAAGGGATGACTCACTTCAGGCAGGACGATAAAGGCTCCCGTCATGATGGTTAGAACGATGTTGATTCCAAAGAGCCACCTCAGGAAAATGAAGTAGGAAGCCACCCCAGATCCAAAGTGACCTTGTAAAGATTATACAAGGCCCCCGTGTAAGACGGTGAATAACCTTTCCTAACCCGTCTCATTTTACGGTCGTCACGACAATTCACTCGTCTCACTAGAGTAGGCGATTACAGACATAGAAAACAGAAAAGAACACTTACTCTCAATCTTCTTGATTCTCATCTCCCACGGAATAAACAAAACTACGATGTTATACAGCAACCGGGACAGTTTTTTCAGCAGCTGAAAAGACGAACAGCGAATGAAACCGTTAGAGAGCAAAAAGGACTTTTTTGCTCTTTTCAATTTTACCAGTGAGTTACGATTTCATGAAGTCACCTAACTCGAGGTGATAGATCCCTGACCGGTCTGGACTGCACTGCAAAACATTAACTCTGTACCACTGGCGTGAACTAAAATCATTAAACAGGCTATGAAAATAAACCAATAAGTAAATCACAAGAGATGACTAGCTACTAAAAACGCATCTGATTTCCAATATCATTTTACCCAAAGCAAAGCAACAAGGGGGACATATCTCTGTAATTAATACACCATCATCAATCTACTTACTATGAGTCAATTAATTTTAATAGCCTGCAAAGAGCTGCAGGATACGCCATGGGAACATTTTAATTAAACTCAGCAATAACAACGGGCTATAAATTCAGTTGCCGTGTGTGCCTCGCATGCAGGCTGATAATGTGGATCTATACACTGCCTGACCGGTGGACAGAGGAGTAAGTTCGTCCATCCTCGGTCGGCCGTGGTGGACAGATTCCGTCAATGGTTAGGGAGACGGAAAGCCTTCTGCCCCCCCCCCCCCCACACACACACGACGTTTTATAGAATACCCTTAAAAAGATCTGCGGCAACGATGCGCCACGTAAATCGAGAATTTACAGAGAGCTTACTGTCTGCGAGCTCTTTGCTGCAGTGCAATTAGTGTGAGTGCAATGTGCAGGGCGCACATTTCAGTTTCCAATAAATTCAAGATCTGTGCTTCACGCATAAAATTGGACTTATCTGGGAGCCCAGGCGTCTTTGCTGCATGTCTTCAGCACAAAACCCATGTGAAAGGTAAGAGAACAAAACAGACTCCATACTGGATTAATATTTGACCACGAGACAAATCCCAAAATGTGCCAGCAAGCATTTCATTAGTCAGGTACTCAGGGTTAGAGGGGGTCAGTCTGAGGTGGTAGGGTAAGCACCCAGAGAAGGTCATATTTACTCACACAGGACCTGAATGCTTTGGATCGCATCTCATGCCTTTGCCCACTAAAATGACTGCACCTCAGACAAAAAGGTCTGATAATGACTGTGACAGAGAACCCGGCTTCCTGGCGATAGTGGTTAGAGGAACCTACGTTGGCTCCTGCAGCCTGGTAGCCCCGGGTCCTAGTGAGCCTGCCTTCATACTTCAGGACGATCTCCCTGGCCTGCCTTTGAAGACAGAGAGAGGACAGTCATGGCCTCAGCCAGAAAGGCCCTCTCAGTACATGTACTGTAGGCATGTCTTTACAGATTTACTGCAGAGAGGGTGGGGGGAAGAGGTGTGAGAAATGAGGCTGTTTCTAGTACGAGAGCTTTATCACCCCTTAAGACCATCAAACAGCACTGGCCTTTCCCAAGGAGGCAGAGCAGACATCAAGCATAACCCTTAAAACAAGTCTGTCATATGTGTTTTAAAACAAACAAGAAATTGCACACATAGCTCATGTACACACAGAGGTGATTTATCTGTTGATAGAGTAACTGTTAAAGACCATAATCCGGTGGTTTCTGACTCAAGTCCTGTGGGACCCCTGCTGTTATACCATCAAGAGAAGTATTTAACTCAAATCACTCCAGCCCAACATCCAGCCCTATTAATGCGTGGCAGCAGTTAACCACTTTGGGTAAGCAAACACAAATAAAATGTCAGGCAAACCCCACGGAGCAAACACATTACGGACGGGGGGCTGATAATTTAGGCGTGTCATAAATGGACCATGTACGGGCAGAAGTGGAGGCGTCGATCCAGAACACGTGCCGACCGTAAAACGGAGGCTTGCCTCTCATTCGAGGTGTGGGCAGTAAAGCTGCAGTAAGGCAATAACGAAGCCGTCGTGGAAAGAGTGGCCTGCCGACAACGGGAATGGCCACTTTTCTAGCTGGCGAGCAGTGGGGAGTCTGTTTTTTGACTCGGAGGCAGAGCCGGGGTCCACTGCGGAGGCCTGGCTGGTCAAGGGGCACAGGGACCTCCTAATGAGACAATTACTCAACTAATAGAGTTGGTGTTTTATCCCCTGGATGTTGGTCTGTGAAACAGAAGCATTTCCACCAGGGATGCTAATAGCTGCTTAGCGTTACCCTTCAGCTAACTAAAGGCTGCTTCTTCCTGCTGCTGCTCCCGGACTTCCTAAGTAATTCGGCCAATTATAGGCTTTCAATTTCCTCCGACAACAGAGCTGGTGCCACGAACGGACGCAATCTCGGCCGACTGTTCCAGGTGCTGCTCAGATGGACTGTCCAGATTACTGTTAAGTAAAAGCTTGGGAAATGTAATGAAGCCTAACGTTTTTCTCCTCTCCTCCATGCTCTACGTGAACAGCCTGCTCGTTTCTCGTCTCTGCTTTCCATCGCAAGGGTGCATCTGTGACCTGTCAAAGCTGACGGTCATCAGGTCCCTGTCACTCAGACGAGCCATGCTCAGAATGCCACCTTACTTCAGGACTTTGAGCTTGTGCCTCATCGGCCAAGGTCTGGTGCGAATGTTGGCGATGATCTCCTTTTGGAGCTGAATGTTCTGGAACATCTCCTCCGGGTCGTTGCTGTCCACCTGCTCTTCCGCCTTGTCCTCCTCCTCAGAGAGCCTAGAAGAAAAACAAATTGTTCTCATGCCATGTCTTTTGGGGCCTAGGGCTTAGTACAGCTTCACGGGTACTAATGCTGGGCAGTGCTCTCCGGTCACATGACACAAATGCCGTCATCAGTTCCTCATTCATCAATTTAGTCCATTACTTTTCATTTGATCTTGAATCCACAATTTGATCCGACCAGCAACTTCCAGAGGAAGAAACAATAATTACATTAAAGAGACAGCAGCTTAAAACTCCACTTATTTATTTCTTCAAATGTAGCAGAATTGTCCTCTTCAACAGCACCTTGATGTAGAAAAAGAACATTTATCCATAAATATTTAATTTGATCGTCATGTGATGGGAAAGCCTTTTGAATAAGTGCTTATTTAATTCAGTAATTAATCAGATCGCTTAATGAAGACCATAGCGGTGTTTGATTGTAATTTTACTGAATAATTTGCTGGAGTTTAGAGTCGCCCTAAATTCCAGGGAAGCGGAGGGAAAGGTAGAGCTACTCACCCTGGGCGCTGGTCCTGGTAGGGGGAATATAACCTCCTGGAGTTCCTCCGCAAGCTCCGGTTCCTCTTGGAAGAGTGCGGGGGTTGGGTGATGGCTGCGGGTTCGACTGCCAAGCTCATGCTGGAGCGGGTTCCAGAAGCTCGTTCCCACCCGGATCTCTGGGCACTGCTCTGTGCTGGCTGCTCCCCTCAGAGTGTCTGGCTGGTGGGGACAGGAGCCACCTGTCTACTTGGACTCTCTCACTGGAGAGCCCTGGAGGAACCCAGCGGTACTGACCTCTTAAAGGGACAGGACGCCAATGGGCAGTCTGAGGCTCACAATGCAGTAGACTAATCAGACCACTTCATGATAGCTTTGAAAAAGAATTGCTTCACAGGATCCAGTCAGGTCACTTCTCAGATCTTCTCTGCACCGCAGTGATGTCTAGAGGACAGAACCAACTTCCATTTCTAGTGTCGATAGGTCATTTCCTGAAGCAATATAGACCTGTCCTCGTTCCATTTTGTGAAGCTTGTTGGTCATGGCTACGCATTACATCTGTTTACCTATATGTGTAAAATTCTGTGAAATCACCTCTTTTTCCGTAGTGCTGCAAGTTATTAAAATTCCTATTACACTACAGTACACTTGTAAAGGAGCACTTTGGCATGATACCTAAAAGTTCCATCTGAATCGTAACTCAGCCCTTGCCTGCTCTGAATGTTAAAGAATCATACAGGATTGTATAATGTGCTGAGATAGAGCCTACGAGATCCTCTTGGGTGTACTCTGTGGTTTTTAAAGCAACTTAAACAAGGACCACAGTCAGCGAATATCCCCTCCAGGAGACAGAGAATTGGCCGACTGCACAACATGCCCCACGTTGGGGCACCATATGGCCAGCCGGCGTTAGCCATCACTTCTGTGTCGTTTAAAGCAGAGCAGAAGGTCTGCAATGTCAAATTAGACCTTGAAGGATTCTGCCCACACTAAATGCTTCCTTCAGACCGGCTGCCATAGTTCCCCATGGTGCATTCAGTCAGTGGCTACTTCTATCAGTGGGACTCGTTAAAAAGTCTGCCGTAATTAAAAATCTGCATGCAAACACTTGTGGGATTGTCTATGGGAAAACTGGCAGGGAATGTCTGGTTTATATTTGGTTTAACTAAAATATGCCGCTACTTTTAAACACCATGTGTACAACATTTTAATGGATTGATGAGAACCTAAATGTCATGACAGAATCACGACTCGTTGAATCATGTCCTCAAATGCATGCGACGATTGTGCATAGAAAAGCAAGGAAGTGTTGGGAAGTTAGTATTTAGGAAATGGCGTAAAATACTCAGCAAAGCTAATTTTGGGTGGAGTGTGAGGCCATGTTTGTGTTGTCAGTGCGATCTAGAAATTAGGGGTATGTAATCAGACACACCATTCTATCAGTTAAAAATCAGACAACTACACACCATGAAGAAGCAGAGAACATGTGTTACAGTAACATAACTCCCTGTGGAAAGGGATTTAAACTCAGAAGTCATATGTTTGTTTTTGAGGCCCTGTGCTTTGGGAAGATCCGTACATTCGGAGCCAGGTGCTCCCCCCACCCCCAGTACACCTGCACCTCGTATAGAGTATATATACCGCAGCGGAAATCCAATTAAGCATCGTGTCCGCGCATGGCGATGATTTGGATGATTCCATTTGTCACGGATCACATGAAGCGCAGCCTCCCAAGCCGTATGACTAGCAAACTGAAGGATTTAAGCAGGGCAGCGTTATCCAATCTAATACAATAAGCACTCGCCTAAGCCCTGGAACATCGTCCACCAGAATTTCAATATTGCACGGATAATTAATTTGATGAAAAGCAATTGCAGACCCCAGGGAGTAAGGTTTAATGCTTTTATTTCTCTATTACGCTCAGGATAACTCCACCGTTTGGAGATCTAGTATTTTCCCCCACGGTCCTAAGATGCTCCTCTCCATCTCTTGTTTCCCACATGATAACAGACGCTGTTCGTATAATGCATGAGAAGGATCTGATGGTAAGACTTTAGATAATTAATATCCCCCAAACGCTAGAACAAAGAAACTGGAACATATGATTTACCCTTTTAGTCATAACTTAATTATAATGTTTAAAGCACACGAACAGTATCAGAGATGAACTCATTAATTTTATCGTCATGGTTAGATAATGACATAAAGTCTGCCCTACTTAAGACGTGGTAGAAAGCCAAGGCAAACTCAAATGTGACTATATATATATATATATATATATATATAATAACATTATTATAAATAACAAAGTTTATGATAATGATTCTCCCATGCAGGTGGTGACATCTGGGTGTGTGAAAGGGACCGGCAGGCTTCACTTCGGGCCTAGATTCAATTCAATTTTCAATTCAATTTTATTTATATAGCGCTTTTAACACGGAGCACGGTCACAAAGCGCTTTACATAGTCCCG
>JAACJT020000007.1:4709528-4737114 GCA_009936485.2 Gymnarchus niloticus
GGAGGGCACTTAGGCCAGCAGACGATATGAAGATCTCTTGAATCCGAGACTCCAAGGGAAGCACACCATAAGAGGGGAGCACAGGGGTGAGAGAATATGCATGAGCAGAGCAGAATAATGGGTAATAAAAAAAAAAAAAAAAAAAAAGTTAAACGGAAACAACAAAGGCCCCGTAGATGGTTCTCATGGTGCCAGGCTGGCTCATTCTGGATGAGGCTCTGGCTGTGTCTATGCCCAAGCTCACCACACCACGGAGGGTGGGGGGGATATCAGTCGACAGGCCACCTAATCCCAGAGGTTTCTTAATTCAATTTTTATCATATTTCACTGCGCCCATTGCTTTTATAATATCACATTTTGGCAAAAATGCATCAATAACAGCAGTGTTTTCCAATATCTGTCATATTACGTTGCTTCACGACAGTCCTGGGAACGAAAATATTTTTTTCGAGAGTCGGGAAGAACGGTAAAAAAAAACATAAAAGCAGTTTTATCGAAAAATATCAGGTTATGCGTGGACACGCCCGGGTTTCATCCGGCCTCTTTACACTTCGGCAAAAAGCTGCTGCTGAGGGGAATCATTCAAACCAGATCACGCCTTTAATAATTCACACGGAATTTAATTTTCATTCACCGCTCCAGGAAAATGGCATGTTAATGAATACGTCGCTCTTTGAACGATTTATGTATAGGTTTTATATAACACCCATCAGACAGAACTAGAGGTTCTCAAGTCGTAACATCAAAATATCCGTCAGGCACATTACACGATCTTCTTATTTATATCCAAGTAAGTGCATGCATATCACAAGAAAAATCTGAATTATTCAGAGACCATGCTAGATTGACCTCTATGTCCGAACAAGGTTACACGAGATTTGTTATTCGTACATGCCGCTACAGCCCTCTGATCTGAGGACCGAACCTTCTCCAGTCCATTTATAGAGAAATCAGTGTTTGACTCAAGAGTTTAGCTGGTGCAATAACTCTGAGAGACAATCAGGTGTAGCCAAATTGAGGTGTGCAGGTCCGATGAAAAGCCTGGCAGCCGGCTGACTGATAGTGGAGCCTGCTGATAGCACCCTGAGCAGGCCTATCTAGCTGGAGATAAAATAGGTTCGAAGCTGATGCCCTGGGGAAATTACAGCACCTTACGAGGGGAAGGACCCGGCCAATAACACCGACTGGGTTTGCCAGCGAGAAGACAAGCATGGCTCTGTACTTTAGAGGTCGATCGGAACATCTCCGCAGAACCGTTAAGCATTGCTTCCAAATATAATAAAGTAGCCCTTGATCTGCCTAAGCTATTGCATAGTTAAGCTAATGGTCAACACAATAAGATTTTCAAAAACCCAGATCATATCTTCATGTGCCGTAAAGTTTTGATGAAATGTTACAAATGTAAATCATGGGGCATACAGAGTATACCAGAACTGACCTCTGAATTTTACACCCTAATTCACACCCAACAAAAATGTGTAGAGTCTAAAAGGAGTGCTTAGCGAGTGCTTTTCTCAGGGAGTGTAAGGCCAGAACATCATAGGCGAGATGCTAGTCCATCACTGAAGAGTTATACAAACAGGAGGGGTGTGTAGCTCCGCAGGTTTGGAACCCATGTCATCATCCTGAATGGTGTGGGTTCAGAACCCATGTCTACCAGAGAAGTCCTTCAGCCCTCCTACTCCAGAGATGCTGTCTGATCAGCTCCTTGACTCCAAGCTACCTCACTTTGGACAAAATTGCCTGCTAAATAAATGTAAAGTGAGCAAGAATCAGCCAACAACATTGGACTGTGGGAGGAAACCTGAGTACCCTGTGGACGCAGTTACAAACCTGAGGGAAAACTCCAAGGTGCAGTGGTCCCTTTGAACTGCTCTCATTAAACTCTTTACATCAGTTATGTGAATACATAAAATATGTTTGAGATTTTAAACCTTGAAATATATCCCTTTAGGTGAATCAGTTTTACACACGCTCAGGACTTATGATGGTGCTGGACATTAGTGAGAAGCCGCAGAGAAAAAAATTCACGAGGTTCGTGAAAACGATTTTCACTGCAAATCACAGATCCATGAGTGGCATTCAGCATCACTGGGCATGTCTTGGAACAGTGTCTTCAGACCATTGTTAAGGCCAGCGCTGAGTTGGCCATTATCTCTGGACCTTCAGGAGTGTTAATTACAAATGAAACAAAGCAGGTAAGTCCCACTACAAGCAGAGAGATAAAGATCACTTTGGTCTAATCGATAGCAACACTGACAAAGACTGCAGGCTGCTAAATAAATGTAATAGTAATAATAGTGATAGTAAAAATGCTTCTAAACGATGCTCACCATAGTAATGGCAGAGTGACCTTTTAAGTCCAAAAGTTCGCAGGCGCTGATTTAAAGGGATGGGCAACGCCTTCGGACAGGTCAATATGGAGGCCTCTTGAGTGACACGGGCCTCTTCTCTGTTTCTCAGATCAATGACACGCGTGTCTCGAACTCTCTGCAGCGATGTTCTGGTGGGTCCTTGTGCTGGAACACTGGCGTGTTATGCGCCGAAGCTGAAAATTATGTGGTGACTTCAGATCGCCACCCCGCTGTGGCGGTTAACTGATTAGGCCCAAGAGAAACCCTTGATGATGCTAAAGTTGCCATCTTTGATTGAGCCAAAATAAATAATATCAGTTAAATACCTGTCTTACTGCTGGAAGGCCAATGAATGCGTGAGAACAACACATCAATGCAGGTTGAGACAGACGGACGCACGCACACGTACACACACACACAACACGCAATTCAGAGAGGCCAATTAGCCTCACTGCGTGTTTCTGGACCTTGGGAGGGTACCTGTGTGACACAGCGAGAGCAAACAAACTCCACACACACACACAGCTGAGATTTGAATCCCCAAACCAAGAGTGAGGCAACAGTGCTACCCATTGAGCCACACTTCATTAATAAATCTGCATGTGAATTAAGCATCAGCGATGTAACTGGATCGGACGGTTTCCGAACGAAAAGGAAGACACTGCCACCTAGTGGGCAGAAATGTGTTGGCAGTTGCACGTTGCTCGTCAGAGCGGGTGTCACGCAAGCTCTTGTCCTTTTCAAATTATACCTCAGCTAACCAAATGTTAGTCTTAATAACGCAATGCATCTCGTTCATTAAATTATTTCTAAATCAGCGCCCCATCCCATGTATATCTAATATGATTAATTCGTAATTGACATAGCTGCTCTGTTCTGCGGTTAAGCTGACGCTGCTTCTTTGCATGAGCGCTCGTACAGTGTTATCTGACAGGGTTATCTCCAGCTCTGCCTTATCCTGGGGTCCTTAACCCTCAGAAGGTCCCGCAGAATAGGAATCTCGCCTGAGGGTCGCGCGCTCCGCTAATCGCGGGCACGGAGAACGGGGGGGGGGCGGCGCGAGCCCGCCTGACAGATGTTGACACGCGCTCTCGTGGACGGGCGCTCATCATGCAGCGTGCTGCAGATCACATCTGTCCTCGGTTACCCACACTGCAAAAAAAAAAACAACAACAAAAAAAAAAACAACAAACTGGAATGCTGGTTTGATATGAATGCAGGGTACCCGTGGAACTGCAGGGACTCAGATTAGACTGGATTCACCGCAGTACAGGTACTTACGAATCGAAATGCAGTTTGGCATCTAACCAGAAGTGCAGAAAGCAGTAAATGCGGATTTATACATATTACAAAGTAATAAACAATAGTCATGGAAAGTATATGTACAAGAAAATGGTTGTGTACAATATGATTAGACACGGTGGGTCTGGTATAATTTGAATATCAACAGTATTGCAAAATAATTATATTATCATATACACAGTATGTACAGTAGATAGGAGGTAGACAGGGGTAAATGCTTTGTGGTTCAGTCACGGAGATGGAAGTGTTTTTGGCGACGGAGATGGATGGAGGATCAAAGGTCAAATAATTAAGATATCAGTACATGCCCCATGGCTTTTTAAATAAAGATGAATAAGCCTGAGTCTGACCCTAGTTAGCCTTTGACACCTCATTGTAAATTATAAAATGTCACATCACCTGATGGGCTCCCGGGAACTCAGGTAAACATAATTGCAATTGATGTGCAATTAATGACCCTCTTCTTATGATGCGATCCTGCCATTGCTACTTACACAAAAATATAAACACTGTCTATACACGGAAATATTCATAGTATCTGGAGAATTAGAACATTTACTCAGAAATTGTAAGTTAACTAGAACAGATGTACTTCACAGACAGACTGACCATGTCCTGGCCGTTAGCTCGGTAATTAAGAAAAACCAGGTTCTCAAAGCTGTGAGCTTGTGCTGCCGTTAAAGCTTCAGGCCTCAGAAGCAGACCTTGAGAATAAGAATTCATTATCTCAAAGGCTTCAGCACGGAGGTATCTTTCTCTAGAAATATCATTCCATTGGAGAGTTCAGCACAGTCTAATTCTGTGTATGTTCTGGTGGCCTTCACCGTAGGCCGTATCTTCACTGACAATCACCTGACTTTCACCGTTTCCAATCTCTGTCCCAGACCAGGCCCTGCTAGCTGCCATCACATGCTCACATGACTCAGTATTGCTCAGGCATTTTCCCCGTGTAAATTTAGGTCGGGTTTACAATGGCCTGCAACAGCGGTGTGACGTAAGGATGTTTTTAAAACGGCCATTTGGTGGCGGCAGAGAGCTGACCAAGCTAGAGAAAATTTTAGGAAAGGGAAAATTTGCTGTTGAAACTAGCAGTCCCATTTCAAAGATGGCATTTGTGATAATCTTTAATTTATTCAGTTCTGCCAGCTATTTTTCCAGACGAATGCCTCGTCATCGGTTACCACTGTCGTGACCTTGACGACTGCATGACAACAGTCACTGGTATTACAAGTTAAAACATTTGAAACGTTTATGTACGATAATACATTACATATAGGGACTGAAGTTATCTTTGCTATGTTTAGTTCTCAGTAAAGCTGTTACTTTAGTTGTGTGCTTTTTATAAATATGGACTAAGAATTTATAAGAAAACCCAACGATACATTCATGTTAGCCTTGTAAAAAAAAATGTGTAAAACATTGTAACATAACTGACTCTTGTTGGAAATTGTGGCTTTGTTTTGTTTAAAATCCATTTCAATTTCCTCCCAAAACTGGCTGTACAAATGCAACGTCATTGTCAATCTACCTGCCGTCTGCAATATAACAAAGAGAAAAACACCATTTGTATGGAATTTGCATGAAATTCTATTTTCATGGTTCTTTCAGGCAAACTGCCCATGACTGGATGACTACCTCAGAGAGTCCGCATTTGGGAGTTCCTCTTTTAAAATGTAGAACGTTATTATTTTGAGGAATCAGATCACACGCCAAGCAGAAATCTTGGGGATTTGTGCAGATTTTAATGAGGATTAAGAGTCTTGAGTCTGTACCAGGCACCAAAGCATGTTGTTAAAATATGACATGCCTAGAAGACAATCCTGGAGCATGGAATATATCTACACGGCCAGAAGGTTCATCCTGTTAAAGGTCCAAGCAAAAATATTACACTCCTATGAAAGGTATCAAATCACTGATTAACGTCTTGCAGTCACTTTACAGCTCTCCCAGAACTGTTGAATTTTATCAATTTTCTGCAGAGTTTGCCGAGAATGAGATTTTCCGCAGCAGCACAAACGGAACAATTTGCCCTAAACGCTTTTCCTTATCGCCCAACACAGCAGTGTCCTGAAATCTCGACCCATTTGCCCGCACCGCTTTGCGGCAGGTAAGCAGGGGGATGGAGACGGGTGTCTTAAATTTGAAAAACGAACGATGATTTTCTCTAACTGTTTCCATTTACTGTGGTAAGTCACCTTCCCAATTGATGAATGCCGTACATTTTATCAATTCCCTCGTATTGACGCCACACAAATCTGCATGCTGCTGTTCCCTTTATGTGTCCCCGCTGCTCTTAATGTAAGCATACCCCTTAAAAAAAAAAAAAAAACAGGAAAAATAAGGTGTCTTCTCTTTTCATGCTCCAAGGGAGAAGGAACTCCGGCAGACCGAGAGGAAAAACTTTTTTTCAACCCGTCTTTGCACTGGTAGGTCCCCACGGAGACGCACGATTCTGTAGGGAGGAAAAATGCGTGTGACACAAGCTTGCTCCCGGGCCTCCCGGCATCTGGGATTCAATTTAGGAACATCTAACGCCTCCCCAACCCTGCCGAGCCGCTGTGAGGGAGTCAACAACACAGTTGGTGGCTGAAATCAATAAATCCACAGAGGCACTTATCAAAGCGATCTTTTCTGTAAATGGAGAGGAAGCCCCTCTACAAGCCCCCCCCCCTTTAGGGTCACGGGCGAGTAAACAGGCCATCCATATGGCACCCAGTACAGCCTTCTGGACTTCATCTCTGTAGCTAAAAACATCTCAAGTGACTGTAGATATACTTGACTTCCTTTCACCCTTCACCCCCGTGACCCCCCCTCCTAGAAAAATCGTGCCCATTGCCAGGTATGCCAGGGGCTGAATGACGTGAGGCTCAAACCACAAGTCCCGGCATTGGGGGCTTGCAGGGTGGGCTTCCAGGAGGCTGACCCCAGGCCCAGACTCTTGACTCCAGCTGCACATCGCCAGAGTGTGTGAAACTACACCGGGTAATGGCACACACACTGAAATCTTTGTTATTTCACTCCCTGAAACCCAATGAAAGGGCAGCTGGTACAACTGCGTGGCCCCTGGTCATCCATACAGCACTCCTTCTATTCCTGCACACTCAAAGAAGTTCGCACGTTTGTTTATTTTTAAAGCATCTGGACACGTCAGTGCTCCTCAACGCGATATCTCGGCACACGGTGTATTTTTGGTACATGGCTAACCAAACTGGGGTCGTACCGTAGGAGCTCTCTCGGGAGAGGGAAACCGGGCCGCCACAGCGAGAATGGTTCAGAATACAAAGAGCCGATTTTTCCTCGGAAGGCAAACAAAGTGTTGAAAAAAAAAAAAAAGAGAATAAGTTAATATTGCGGATCCAATTTTCAAATGAATTGAGCGTGCAACACATTTGCCGTCAGAATTTAGCCAAGTAGAAATGAGATGTTCATTAGTTACGGTGGGGTAACGGTGCATTTCCTAGCTCACAGGCTGTGAAGCATGCGGCTCAGAGCTGAGGACCCTCGACCTGGAGACACGGGCGTCTTCATAGCTCTGTACAGCAGGCCACGGTTCGTTTAACCGTCACAGTGATGCACCGCTTCCTCCACTAGGTGTCAGCGTTGACACGCTTCTTCTGGAGAATCGGCGACGGCCCTTTGTTCTGCTGACTGTTACACAGTGCTGTGGAACATGGACTTGTGTCATCACCTCTGGGCGGGGGGGCATGCGTCATGGTGAGCATGTAATTATAAGGACAATGCACAAATAACATGGGATAGAAAAGGTGCGGTTCGCAAGAACGTCTGTACGCACGGCCTGCAATTAGAGTCATAAGCGAGAACCAAATCCTTCCAGTTACCTCCTGTGACTGCGATGCACAATATAGTAGTGGAGAAGAACCACATGACTGGCGTGGGGGTGTGGGGGGTGGGTCTACTCCTCCAGTACAATGGGTATGCACTCTGCAGCACTGCAGCGAGGGAACATGCACGGTATGTCCACAAAAATGTTTTAAATATGACAACCATCAGACGGAACCCAGGATCATTATTAATGGTTAAGCAATTACCGAGCGATTATCTTAACAACGGTAAGAAAACAACAAATGGAATCCCCGAGGTACTATTTAAGCTGTGAAACTCACAAATGACATTAATTTCCTGTGGATAAAATAAATACCTCATGGTGTTTGGTTCGGTCGGCGCAGGAAGGCAAAAACCAACGACAGAACGATGGAAATAAAAGATGGATATCGCGGCTGCCGGCCCACGATTTATATGGATTAAGAGAAATAAATGAAAAGCACACTCGACAAAGCGAGGCTGTGTAACAGTGTGGGACTGGGAGGCCGATTCACGTCAGGTGGAAGCGAACAAAGGAGGAAGTGTGTACACACTGCGGGGGCTCTCTCGGATCCATTACATGAACAATCAGTGCAAGGCAGGATCAGAGGCAGCCCTTTAATTGCTATTAGCCCCCAAGGTGTGTCGTTTCACGGCTGTTTGCCTTCTGTAAGGTCCATCTGTATCCACGACCAGGCAAGAGGCTGCAAATTGTGGTAACTTTCTCCAGGCTGCCTTTATGGGTCCTGGACCAGTACTTACGTGTTTGTTTATCCAGTGACATTGAATCAGTCAGCCGCTTGTTCATATTATTTTGACTCACTCCAGGCTCCTTTGTAGGGTTACAGTGAGCTTGAAGCCTACCGCAGTTAAGTACAAGGCAGGGGACGGCTTGGTGAGAGGCCAGTCTATCACAGTCACGCAATTACACGGTACAAGTGATGTAAAAGGTAGAGGGGGCAGTCCGCTTAAGCCACATGTTTTTGGCCTGTGGTTCAGCACCATGTGATCATGAGGAAAACACAGGAACCATGCAAACATGATGGAACCCTAACCCCCAATTCTGGAGGTGCGAGGCCACACCCCTAGACAGTCTTTACAGGCACGGAGCCGCCTCTGAAGTCGGCCACGTTCCATTATCTTTGATTTTCACATGATACAACAACAACAACAACGTGTCATTTGTGCAACTCGCATTTCCAGAAAGCCAGTAACCCTGCTTAGAGAATGCCAAACAATCTGTCTTCGTTTTGGAGACCTTGATCTCACGGCTCGCTGTTAGCTTAGGTGTTACTGCCATGCCAAGGCCAGGGCACGGGAACGATGCGTGATTCACAGCAGCCCCCTGTCCACCTCCTGTGGTGTCCCCTGGGACGTTTTGGCCGCCTTCTTGCCCCACTTTAAAGTGGAAGAACGAGCGGCTCGAGCCACGCAGATGAGGGGGAGACGATGTCAGAGGTCCCTGCTGGGATGGGGGTCAGTCAACCTGTACAGGATACTTTGATTTCGTAAACAAATCTCTGCAGCTCATTGTCTGAGACTGAAAATCCGTGCTCTCCCTGCTCTTGACTAATTGTGGCGATCGGTAAGGGTTGAACGACTTGAATTTAAATTCAACAGCTGCGGGTGAAGCACAAACCTGCGGCAGGCAAACCAAACACCTCGCTGGACCGAGGTCCACAAAGGTGAAATGAGGCAACAAAGACACCTGGGGTGTTTGCTTTTAACTGGCAAGAAAACCAAGGGATCCAGTGTTTCTGAAGCCTTATTTTATTTACAAAGACAGATTACAGGCCATTCTTTTAAATCGGACGCACCAGGGATGATTCACAAAGCAGACAAATCTTCATGCAAGATTTATTACCGTCAATGCAAATGTTATGTTCTTCAGCTGCAGTGACAGTGAAGAAGGAGCGAATGGGATGGAGAGGGCTAGTGTGTGTGTGTGTGTGTCTGTGTGTGTGTGTGTGTGTGTGTGTGTGTGTGTGTGTGTGTGTGTGTGTGTGTGTGTGTGTGTGTGTGTGTGTGTGTCGCCATGGCACTGAATAGGCTGCACGACAGCCTCGCCAAGCACTTACACAACATCAGACGGCCGATAACAACAATGGATTTGCCCGGGTAAAAAAGCACTAGACCGACTGGACGGGAGCCAAGCACATTGTTTCTGGGCAACGTGGGTCTTTCAGAGCTGTCTAGACGCAACGCCGTATTTGCAGAAAGACGCGACTGTGTTCCACTTGCCTCCCAGAAAATTAATTACATTTTTTTATCGTGAAGAGTAAGTAACTTCTAATAGAAATAAAACACAGCAGGTGGGGTCAATCTAATTATCATCACCGTACAGCTGCCTTTTCACCAGCAGTCTAACTTCTGGCTACACAGCACACAGGGAGGGCGAGCATATCGCAAAAAAATAAGAACAGCATTGCTTCATATCGCACTCTTTGTCTTTGCTTCTCTTTCAGCATTCAGACTGTCCTGTATATATATATATATATATATATATGCCGGGTAGCTGAATGTGCTGTAAAATGAGATTCATGTTAAATATACCATGATTATCATTTTAAGGTTGCACACACAAAGGGATTCTTGTTTTATGGATATTGGGATTTGGAGATACTCGCAGGCACCTAAGCTCGTCCCCTCAGAATCTTAAGCTGAGTCCTGCAAAGGCGAGGCAGGGCTGAGGAAAGTGTCTTTCTCCCATTGTGCTTGTTAAATCCCGCTAACGGTCTCCCTGGGGTCACCCGTCTCTGCCTTCTTCCCCGGTCGGCAGCCATGCATGGCGTTCAGAGGATCCACAAAATCTAAACCTCCAGCTTCAACCATAAACAGATACTGATGCTGTACCAGGATGGAGAGCGGTGTTTGGGAGAGGGGGGACAAACCAGTAATGCGAATTTGATTCAAATCTAATTTTGTCTGCTGTTTGTGCTTCCTGAGGGAGCTCTTTGAGGCCTCGGGCCCTCTGCAGAAATGACGTCAGGAAATGTGAAGGCATTACATTCTTATATTTGACTGGGGTCGTAATACAATGAGCGTGACACAATCTGGACTTAATATGTCCTGAAGCAGGCGGAGGAATCTGTTTGACCTCTGATGTGATGTTTTGATGACTGATTCCTGAAAGCCCTGTTACTGTAGACTTCATGCCCCTGTTAATTAATCTTCCATTTCGGCTGGAAACAGCCAGCCAAGAACAAAAAGGCAAAAAAAAAAAAGAAAAATCACCTAATGGAACAAATCCTAGGAAACGCAAAAAAAAAAATGGCTGAACTGGAGATTGTCATTGGCATCTTGGGACGAAGTGAAAAACACAGACGGCGAAGGAAGAGACACCGTTAATCAAACACACTGCTACAGGACTGCACCGTGGAGATGGGGGATGGGCAGTCAGTCTGAGGTGGAGTCCATTTCTATCCTAAGAGTCTCACTGAGTCTCAGCTCAAATAAAAATACGCCAACCGCAAGC
This sequence comes from Gymnarchus niloticus, assembly GCA_009936485.2. NCBI lineage: Eukaryota > Metazoa > Chordata > Actinopteri > Osteoglossiformes > Gymnarchidae > Gymnarchus > Gymnarchus niloticus. The sequence goes on from JAACJT020000007.1 coordinate 4,720,482, forward strand.
ATGCAACATTCCCTTTCGGTTTTGGTGGTCTTCAGCACATTTCAGCACCTGATTTTGCAAATGAACCACATCTGAATTGGTCTGCAGTACAGGTTTGGCGCAGGTTTCCTAGCGATGAACTAAAGGTGGCAGGGAATCACTCAGAGGGCAGGATCAGTGACCCATCACCCTGACTGCTTTATTGGTTCCCATTCGGTTCAATCAGGGTGTTTGTAAACACTGATCTAGATGACCATGACTTTCAAACCCTGATGTCTGCCAATATATTTAAAAAGCATTTAACTTTTCTAATTAAAGTATACATTCAAATGTAGTGCTAAAACGTGTATTTAAGGGGACTCACGGTGATTGCACATTTAAGTAGTTCAATATTGCACTTGAAAAATTTGGGTTAAATTCCTTCATCTGTTAGCAGAATAACGGCCACCCCAGGATGTACACCTTCATCCTATGAATCAAAGTCCACCTCTACATCACCTGTTGGCCCATTATACCAAAGCTGTTATCATATTCATTCAGAAAACTCCAAACAAGTTTTGTTTGGATCTACTTAACGCACATTTGTATAAATCCAAGAATGGCTGATGAAAAATGTTTAAGGCATCAAATAGCTATTTAAAAGCCTTGAAGTGTTCTCAAATCACAACGAAGGAATGCACAATGATGAAATGGTCATACACATTATGACGTGTTGATCCTCAGCACAATGCCGGTCCTACTTAGACTGGGTTATTGCTCAATTAAACCTGAAATTAAAAATAAAGACTGACCTTCATCTACCTTGCTTATAATAAATATCAAGATGAAAGTGTGGGCAGTTTAATAGTCATTTTGTTCAACTGCTCTGCAACAAACTCTGAAGTCAATTTTCCAAAAGGAATTGGTTCAGATCTGCGTTAGAGGATTCATGACACTACAGCATCATAAATCCATCCATCCATCTATACATCCATCCATCTATCCATCCATACATCCATCCAACACAGGGGAATGGGGGGAGAAGAGCTGGAGACTATTTGAGGCAACATAAGGCACGAAGCGGGGGCAGGGCCTTCACACAGAGACACACACACACACACACACACACACACACACACACACACACACACACACACACACACACACACAGTACAGGCAATGTAGATGCACCAGTTCACCTGACTGCGGCAGGAAACCAGAGTAGCAGGCGGAAGCCCTCATTACACCAGGACAACCAACAAAATCCAGACACAGAACCCAGGCAAGACTCGAACCCCAGCATTGGAGAAGAGATGACACTGCTACTGAACCCGATCCACCGAACAGTTAAATCATAAAGATTTACAAAACCAAACTGCCACAAAGAATTTCTGACAACAAAAAAAACTTGTCCATTTACAGAGGTGACTGTCATATCTGTGTGTAAGAACATTCAGGCCCATCTAAAACCAAACAAAAAAGTACTTAGATAGTTTTTCCCCTTTTTTTCCTTACAAAAACACATTGCAGACCTTTAATTGATCTCCATTCTCTAAGAGACTGTTTATAATGGGCTTTATAATGGAACCTCCCCCCGGAATGATTTGACCACTCAGGCTCCATGGCACCAACAAACGGTCTGAAATGGGTTTTAAAAACCAAAGGGTTCCTTTATATACAGCATATATATGACATTTATATAAGGATATCCGGGATACCTTAATCGTGGTTATATACGGGAATCCTACTGAAGGGAGGCTGAGATGTGTCTGTGTGAGTTTAAGCTAGTATAATATTAATATTCTGACCCCACATCTATAGTAGACAATACGTTATCCTCTTTAATAAACAAGCCCCGTAATGATGCACTCTGAAGAGTTTCCTCGTCATCTCAGTGCTTTAACGCTCACTAATTTGTTCTGAGTCCAGTTTATTGGCAAGTTGGTATCATTCACACTGGTGCCGGTAAACCCAGATGCCTCATACATTTCCCTCCTAGCCGTCTGTTTAAGGAGGAGGTTCGGTGAAGGATTCAGCCCTTCCTTTTTGCATCAGAAATACAAGATGTCTTCTTCTCGAATGGAAACCTGAGCATCCAGATGTAGGGACGTGGGACGTGTGTTTCTTTTTTTTGCCCTTGATTTTTTTATGGAGGATTAGAGCCCACGGATTTCCCCCTCCCCCCGCTTCACCACCACCTGGCTTTGGGACGCTTTGAACTCTTTCCAGTGGAAATGTGCAGTCTGTCTTCCGTTCCGGCATGGGCCTACCGTAACCCGGCCCCACCCCCCTGCGTGCCGTTCACACGCAGCCAATCAAAGCACCGCATGCTGACCGTGGTCACAGTGCGAGGGACATTTCATATGGGCTTCCATCAAGGTCATCGGTGGTGATTTAATGGGGAGTCTGTATGCATGAATCCATCCACTCCTATGATGATCCGTGCCGTTTCTGCACACACGTTGGCCCCTGCCTTTATCGTATCCATCTGATGTGGTCAACTGCTCTTAACTGTGCATTACTCAGCCTCAAAGAGTTCGTTTACGATATCTGCGGTGTCACCATACGAGGACGTTGCATCACGAGACGTAAAGTGGTACAGGATGTCATTACTGCCCTTGTTCCACGAACCAAACTTTGACCCGAGCTGTTAAGTTTCAAACACCCTTTCCCTCAGGGGATAGACGTCAACCAACCTGGTAAGTGACCACACAGGACCGCAGCGTTCTCCTGTCGCTGCTGTCATACTTTCCGCACCCAGCACGGCGCATGCTTGGCCCGCGCATTTCTCCTCTTTCACCAGGCTGCAGTCTGCTCCATTCATCACGGTTTTAGAAGCCATGTTCGCTGCCTACTGTGTGGGACTCCGCAGAGATTTAACAAATTCATACGCTGTCTGTCTTTTACTCACTGTATACCGAACGTTTCTTCACTTAAATGTTTCATTTCATGCTATGTGGATGGCAGGCTTTAACTGTGGTTTCACTGCAGTTCCCCGTCAGCATCTAGAAGGTTCTTTGCATTTTCATAGCAAGTGATTCACATTAAACTGAGGATTAGCCCCTGGAAAGAGGTTTTGACTTGAATGCATGTATGTTAAAAGATATGAATGTTGCTTCAAAAACTTCTCATACAAAACCACAACAAAACGAAATGTGGGCTTCCAGGGTCAGGCAAGTCACGTCGTCGTCTGATGACGACAGGGTGATGCTTTTTTCCTCAAATGAAATACTGTACCAGTTCTTATCGCAAGGCATCAGCAGTACGTAGGACATCAGCAGGTAAAGGTCTCAGTAAACCAAACATAGCTTTTGGGTAGAATTCTCCTTAAATAATCTTTGATTGGTTGATTTTATTAACAACCATATTGGTATTGCATGTGGAAGTGATTACTGGATGATTCTGTTGTTGTAATTAGGGCTGTTTTTGCTGCCAATTTTCCTTCCGATTTTAAATATAGACATCTTCAAAGGAGGAAGGGAAACAGGGATGGAATAACACTGGAGCTACCTGCAATTAATCAGCGACGCTGGCTTTCATGTGACGTACGCCTTTGATTCGAAAACGCCCCGAGAGCTGGCGTGCTAACCGCTAACCGCAGCGTGCCAAAAAACACGTTTCCTACTCGCTTTGCTGCCTTGGCCAACCACCACGACCTGTAAGTTTAGAAGGGCAGAAAAGAGAGAGGCCGAGGAGGGAGGCTGTGAGGACGTGCCGAGGAAGGCCAGGCCGGCACGATTTTAAAATGCCACCAGTGCAGAAACAGGCTTTTCCCTGGCCCATGCGGAAGGTGATGGTCAAAAGCAGGACATATGGTTCTGATCAGGCTTCCATGTTTTCTGCAGCCTGCTCCGACCCAGACCGACCTGGCCAGACTCCGCTCTGGCGGTATTGGATTCCACGGAAACAAATGGAGCCCCCCCCCCCAACCTCTCCCGGAGAGTATTGTGCTTTCCACTGACGAAGGGACATTACAGGAGACTCGGAGTGCCAGGAAAAATAGAACGGCGGCCTGTTCTGGAATGTAGGAAAATCAGAGCCGCTCACCGAACAAAGAGTGGTAGCTGGGCCATCTGCATGAGGGGAGGGGGCAGTGATCGCCAAAACAGGCCCAGGAAAAAGGATGGTCTCTCCACGTTATGGTCCCTCACACCGTATACCATCGCAGAAGGCCGTATTGCGAGCTCCAACGGTTCTGGCCACATAGGGAGCCAAAGGTCAAGTGAAGGATTACTTCAAACAACCACGCATATGAAAAGGACAGTAGAGATCTTGTTTTTTACCACAATATTTGCTTTCTCCATCCAAAGAATTGAATTCTTTAAGACATAATGATACATATGCAATAGTGAGAGGAAATCGTAGGATTAAAGGGTAAAACTCACATGTAGAAAGCAACATACGGAATTGATACTACATCCTGTGTGTGTTTTCTTTGATCTTGTTAAACCTTTCCTTTAAGCCCTGTGGTATCACACCTGCAGGGTGCGTGTCTGTGTGTGTGTGTGTGGCGTTCCCATGTTCTCCCTGTCTTCTTGAGGACTGCTTCCCATGACCAAATGGCGTGTCACTCATTTCGGGGTTCACCAAGGCTAGGCGATTATAAAGATGGTCTCCCGGGTACATACATGTACAAAACCTTTCATTTAAATGTGCTTCTTGTACTATGACGTTCCAAAATAATATGGCATAGCTGAAATTAAAATCAAGGCTGGATTAAACTGACAAGAACAAAGTGCTGACAGGGATTTCTGGGGCAAAAAGCAGCTTATTCTCTCGGGTGGCCTTCAAGAATGGAGGAAGGGACAACATGACAAGATGTGCAGGTATTAAAATGGAAAGGGAATTAACGTTTCGAACAATAACTTCAATTCCTTATGGTTAATTGGACACTACCCATCTCCTCCAGAAGACACGCGTTTTAAGCGGAGTCTTTAAAACTCAGCTGGCCCACCAGAGGTTCCACTGGAGCAAAATGGGTCACCGTAGAACTTGGCTCGTTTGCCCTTCTTCCAAACGGTGCTGCTGTGTGGCTAAGCAGAGAAATCTCCATGACTATTTCTGCCCATCAAATGTGACCTGGCCAATTACTAGCCCGGCGGCTTGTTGGGCCGAGATAAGCAGGTGTGTCTCCTAAGATCGGGGAAAAACGGTGAATGGAGAGGAGGGAAAGACGGTGAAGACTGTGGTCAGGAAGGTGCGGACAGAGTGGGAGGTGAAACATGTTTTACCACAGTAAGAGCACTGATGTACACGTAGAACTGTGGCCTGCAATTTTGACAGCTTTGCCCAGTTAAGAGGCTAAATATTTCACTGGAGACATTATGAATGGGTACCTTGCCCAAGGGTACAGCAGTAGACCTACTCTGGGGCCTAGAAGTTTTTGTGCTTAACCGCCAATCTACTTAACTTTAGCAAACTTCTCCATGCACCTGCAAACTTCTGATAATGATGGCTTCTCAAAAACCATGAACACCCATAAGTCATCAGCTCATCACGTGACCTCAACAAAAGCATCCTTTTGCAGTTTCCTGGGCTTCAGAAAGTAGAGTACCAGGGCCTTTCCTCCAGACTTCCATCTGTTCTCCAAAAATAGACAACGGCAAGGAAGAAAACAGAGGAGAGGAAGGCAGCAGCCTGTCGTTTGTGTTTGGTTTAGCGGGGAATAACGAAATACTGTCTCAGGTTCTTTGGCTCTGTTTGTATTTTGTATACAGGCTCAAGCATCAATAATGAAAAACAACAGTAGAATTCTTCTCTCTAAGTTAAAATATTGATTGATTTTTGCTTTCTCTCCAACCATGCCTATACATACAAAGCAAGGAACAATGTTAAGTTCTGAAAATGAGGGACAGAACGAAAATATAATCTTTGACAGAACATTTATAGGGGAACACCAGGTGAATATTGATATGGGAGCGTTTGCTTGCCTTGATGGTAAAAATGCAGTGAGCATCTGCGTCTCACAGGTGAGCCAGAAGGTGGATTCACATGAGCCTGGCTAAATCTCACCTCCTCCAGGCAACTCAGGAAAAGAGCCAGAGGTTGTTCACTGGCCATCAGGAGGATCATTAATGGTGCCATTACCCGGGATGAAGCCTGCTGTTCCCCGGCAGAATCCAAAATGCTCCGTCTACACCGTGCCCATCGCAAATTACATGTCTACCATCCAGCAGGACTTGTATTTCAATCAAGTGCCCCGCCACTCTCTAGAGCCACATTATTAGGACAGTATGACCAGAATCCACCACTATTTATAGAATGCAGACCAAACACTGCTGATTTAAAATGTACATTTATGAGACGGCACGAGGTGAAAGCTGTCTCAGTTGCATTATCAGTATTCAAAACGTTAGGGGAAAAAAAGGAAAAAAAATTGGAGTGGGCTGTAATTGACCCCTTTGGGGAAAGTTGGAGAAAATTGTGCTTCCAGACAGACAGGCGGGGATCGTGTGTGTGTGTTATCCTAACAGAGATCAGGCACAGAAACAAGACGAGCCCGTTTCAATGACACGTGGAAACAGGATGAGACACAGCAGGGCCCCCCCCCCGGAACGGTGCCTCTACCCTCCTAGGTGGTGCTTCAAACACCGGTGCCGGCTCCCTGCCCTGTTCAGTCACCCTGCACCCCACTGAGAAAACTCCCAAATTTCAGTGTCTCAGCTTCAATTCCGCTCAGAGCGCTGCTGACCCATCAGGAGGGGAGGCAGCTGTTACCATCCTAAAAATGACTAAAACGGCTTCTTTTCAGGCCTCTGTTGACGTCTTCATTTTTCTTCATTAGCTAGACGTACTTTGCTACAATAGCCAAGAAGGAAACACAGAGATGCGTAAGTCGAGCGGCTCATGCTAACCGTCCGTGCACTCCTAACTGGGTGAAGTGAGTACGGACGTCCATCTCCGCTAACACCCCGTGACCCAGGTGTCCACACCCAGACAGCTGGCACGAAAAAGCCAAAACACTGCATCTCACTTGTCCTTCTCTCGATAAACTGCCTCACCACCTATGCAATATGCTGCCTTTGTTATGGAATTTGACCGTGAAATGGCTTCGCACTGAAAGCATAGGTGATCTTTCACACGTAAGGGCAGATACTCTATGAATAAAGAAAGCAGAATTCCACTGTCAGCCAACAGAATGGCTGCTAGATTACACACTGGATATACACATAAATGGTTTGTGGATTTGTGATTAATACTATCAATTCTGGACTACTGGAACCTATTAAAATCAAAAATGCATGTTATTTATGAAACTGCTGTTGTTCAATTGATGTCTCTAATGTCTGATAACTAAGACACATTATATTTAACATCTGCTGTTCATTTATATCCTGTAGAAAATGCACAATCAACACAAGTCCCATGTGCAAAAACACTGAATAAAATATAAACCTTATAATATTCCACTGGCCGCATTTCTTTTGAGAAAGAGTCATAATAGTGAGATGGGGAATATTGAGATCCGGTCACGAATGGAGCTTGGGGACAGCAAGCTGCAGAGATTCAGCAGTTGATGGGCAGGTCCTACTTCACAGAATGGGCCAGAACTTATCTTAAGTGGCCCTCAGGATTCGCTCTAGTTGGGATGACGAACTGTGCTGTGAGACACAGGCATTGGAGGTGAGAATGGGGGCTTTACTGGAGGTAAAGATGGTAGAAAGGAAGGAAAAAAAGGGGGGGGGGTTCAGGTCCACCATGAGGGAAATGAACGGGACAACAAAGCAGACTCTGAGTGTTTGGAATTGAGCTATGAAGGGTGCCAGATCAAGCATCAGGGTCTGAGGTGTGAAACAACACACGAGTCCATTGCATTTTATCATAAGCCAACCAAAGGAATTGTCAGCAGAATCCAACCTGCTCTCAGTCTACCGTGCGCTCTTTAACAATCACATAATGGAAGAGGGCTCTAGAACGGTGTCGACAAAGAACAAAAAAATCCACCACCAGCGATACCGTCTCTCTCATACTGTTGAGCAATCTAGAGGTGACAGTGTGCTTTCACATACATAGGTTCAAGCGCGTAAGGAAAGGTGGAACCCCTTCCTCAGGTGACCAGAAAGCCAGCGCCCCCTGTAGGCAGCTCTGTGTAGATGCAGCCTTATAAAACAGGATCCTAATTTCTTTCAGTGTGTTTCAGGGAAAAATCCAGCTTAATGCCTCCCATCCCTTATGGAGTTAAACTGCCCCAGCCTCCCATCTTTGTGACAGGTGTTCAAGAAGCATCTGTAAGCAAATCCAGATCTCTGTTAGCAGCTTGTTAACAATGAGTAAAATAGCACACAGCATAGCGGTTTGTGTCCCAGAACACACACGCAGCCGTCCGAATTACATTTTAATGATGCATATTCCGTGTCCGAGCTGAAGTCTCGCTGTTTTGCCTGCTCTTTCCCTCGCCAGTTCCGAACCTCTGGTCCGTTTCACTGACTTGATTTTTGGATGGATGCTGCAAATGTCAGATTGAAGCCTTCTGGCTAAGATTTGCTTCAAAAAAAATTTTCACTCACTTGCCACTTTGTGAGGCTGGTTAGATAAACCCGTGGAGGTGAATCGGAGTCGACGGCTTTGACTTACGCCCATAGTTCAAAGAGTGTAGAACCTGAGCGTACAAGTAAGTGTGACTGTAGATTGCGATTATCTTCAGATAAACAAGCAGCCCGACTGAGGCCATTACGTGCCCTACAGCTGGAATGCTACACAGATAACGACGACAAGTGGGGCAAATGCTGATAGCCACCAAAGGACTTCTGTCGAGATGACAAACTGGTCCACGTGACATGGGGGAGGGAAGGCAGAACAGGAACCACCTTAGGCCTTCATGGTCTGAAAACGGTGGGCAGCTATTTTGGATTTATCAAACGGGGGCGTCGGGCCTGGGAAATTACGTGGCCATGGAGTTACATAGTTTCGGCTCGTGCTTTGGTCTGTCGGGAAGTAGGGGCAGGAAAGATTCGTTTATATCATTCACGGGGATGGTCACCTGACCTAACTCTGTGACGGGACTTCCAGATCTGGTGGAGAGAGACCATTGCTGTTTTGTGGACAGTGTGCTGAATGGGTCATGCTTTCTCGCCATGGACTAGACTTGATTATGAGCAAGAACTCAAACCCGGTGTCGATTGTCATGGCGATCGTGTGGTTTCCCAGAAACGGACGGAGACAGACGGTCACGTAGTTCTAGTGCGGTGGTCGCCTTGACCCTGCGGCTTCTCATCGACTGCGCTAACATCGAATGCCCGGCAGTCGACGGTATCCGCTGTGCTCCATTTTATAAATAATTCATGGCTAAAAAGATCTCATTCCATTCAAGTCACCGCTGGAACTTCATCTGCACAGACAGGACAAACTGTCACGATTATTCCCGCTGGCGTGTGCTCTTGGGAACGCTCCCACATATTACCACATGCACTTGGTGTCAAAAACTGGACCTCGGAATCACATCGTGAATACGTATGCATGGGTTTAACCCAGGCCGTCCACCACACCCCCAAGTCGGAGCCATGACTCTTAACCGACATCCTGACACGAGCGGGTGGGGCTTGACTCGATCGCCCCGTTGCTGTGCCTCACACAATGGAGAGAGTCTGTTTCTCCTTAAAGAGGGAAAAACCCTTTGCTGTGGCGGGTGTATCAGCTCACTGCAGGCGAGGGGGGCTGAAGCTCTTTCATTAGCCCGATGTAGATTCAAAGAAAACCATCAGCAGTGACCAGGGCTGATCACTCGTTTTCATAACAGCCCTCACATATCATGTTTTCACAGACAGAAGCCCTCAGTTTGGTCGTCTTGCTAAACAAAGAAAAATAAGGGACTGTTTAGGGTTCTTCCTGATCTCCATGTGCAGCACAAGCCAGTTCCAGAAGACAAATCGGTTCTCCTAAGTTTGAGCGCATGTTGTCCACATTCCCCACACTTTAGCATCGCCGGAGGTGGGATGGTAGCGTCTGCAGAAAGTCTGTATGGTCCTCGGTTTCTAAGAGGCTATCATGCCAGAGCAGGAACTGGTGCCATGATTCTCGTTCCCTCAGAGATGGGCTGCTACTCGAGAAACCTGACAGTGTGCCGGGGTTATTGGAATCACACGCGTGCTGGCGTGGAGAGTGAAACAGGCGGCTCCTGTGGAAATAACATCAAAGGATGCTTTTGAAAATGCCAAACGGCAGTTAATGGCAGTTAGAGAGACTGGGAAAAGATGGGGAGCTCCAAGCTGGATGATGGTCCAACTTCAGCTCTTGATGCCAGCTTGGTATATCTGAGTGTTCGTGTCACCGCGAGGGGATTAAAATCTCAATCTCAAAGACCAGTGCATCTTACAGAGTAAGAGAATCGGTCCGATATGGTAAAAACTCAAACTCTGACTGACATGCCTAGTCTTCCATAAGGTGTCATCACCATGGGCAACACACCAGTCATGAGTGAGACCCATAATCTGTGAAACACATGAAGTATTCTGCCCAGATCCCAGCTGAAATATAAAGTGAGTTCGGTAAAACACACTATTTTTTTTCTCCTTCTACATTTCAACAGCTGCTTGGTGAAGTACAGAGCAGATCGTAAACCACGTTATATCCTATGTTATGTCATTATCAGACACAGATACAATCTGTTAAATGATTCGGAGGTGACGAACAGCTCTGTTGGCTTTGTCTTCATGTTAGCCGACATGGTGAGTCGGGCTAAATGCCCGTTTGCCTGCAACGTTTTGGGCAGAATACCCCAACCCCCCACAATCTCTTTCTTCTGCATAAGCCCAAGACCTCTCTTGGCTGAGGTGGAGTAAGACTGAGCGCAGCATGCTCAAAAGCAGGTCACTGGTCTCACTGCGCTCATCTTCATACTAATTACTAGAAGATGCTGGGAACTGGTGTGGGCTGGTGCCAGGCAGGCAGCCCCTCTCGCAGACCAGGCAATGTTCTGGAAAGTTCTTCAGGACCCCTCTGGCACCAGGACTTTATGGCACCACGCAAGTAGGAATGGCCGGATTATGGACAAGCAAGATGGACAGGAAAATAGGGTGCTAATTATATATCACCTAAATTGCTGTGAGGGGATGCTTTGGTCATCGATACTCATCATGCAAAGTTTGTGGCACCATGATACCTGCTATGGGCGTTTGGGGCCTGAAAAATGCCACGGGGGACATGGTAATGCCTTTTCTGCAGGTTTAGGTCTTAGAGAATAGGAAGACAGCCGCTGGCACGTTGAAGAGTACTCCACCATCATGACCAAAAATATATTCTTGCTTTCTAAGCTCAAAAAAGCTAATCAAGACAAGCCAAAAAAAAACCTCATGACAAAGTCAAAGTCGTTTTCACTGTCTGTACTGATGCAGCTTCAAGGACTTTGATGACATCTGAGGCATATCCAGTCACATGTCAGATTAATCCCCCGCTGGATTCAGCTGCATTAAAGTCAATATGAGCGCCACCAGGTGTTAGCAATACGTAACAGCAGCCCACAGCCTTAGAGCTGACTTGTGAAAACCTGTGACCAAACCAGTGCTGCGATTCAGTCGCAGACGATATGCGCAGATGGCATAAGGAAAGGGATTTTTTTTTTTAAGGTCTGTGCTACTTCTTCAGAGTCCTCCTCGCAGAAAGTGCAGAGAATTTAAGGAATAAGCTGGCGTGTGCGGGGGGCCCAGATGAGCCTGTTTCAGCCTCTGAGATAAGAGCTTGCCTGAGGAAATCCGATGGAGGTTGCTGGACGGAAACGTTGATGTCAATTTGAATACACTCCAGTGTGCAGTTCAATTTTACTGAGCTTCCCACGAGAAGCAACCCACGGCAAAATTAAATGCATCAGCCGATGCCTTTATTTATTAAGACTTAACATTCCTGTCTCCTTTAATACTTTAACAAATGTAGCCGTGATGCGAACAGAAGAACTCGTCTCCCTGTGTCCAAGGGGTCCCCAAAGGGGGCAGTGCTGACCTCCCAAAGTCCTGAAGCCCTCCCCCGACTCTCACAGGTGAGAGTATGTTTTATTAACATCTGTTTTGATTGGTGGAAATGCACCTTTTTGGTTTCGGCCTGACACCCCTATCTGGAATGGTCTAGAACTGCCACTACCCCTGGAAGAACCCAGTCAACCAATCAGAACCGGCCTCGCTGCCCCAGCAGATTCACAGCGGAGAATCACATCTGACAGCCGTGTGCGGCCTGTCAAAATAACACCGATCCTGTCTACGCAGCTGCTAAGGCCAGCAAGAAAATAAAATGTATGAAAAAAAAAGCCTTTCTTAAGGCGTTTAGGAAAAAAGCAGGATTGTTCTGTACGGGAGCTGGATTATGAAAGTATACTAAAAATGTTTGCAGTGAGCGGAGGACCGAACATTGTATACAGTCATGTGTTAATCTAGGATAAGCAGGCTTGTATGACAGTAAAGTTCAATGGGATTTTGCTGGAGAATAAGAATCCCTCATTCCTTATAGATAAATGGAAATTTCTAAAGGAAATTGAATGCTTCCCCCAGTCTGACATGTGAAAAACACTGAGCTCAGGAAATGTCACATGTGGTCATGTGACCCAAGACAAACATAGGTACAATCCAGAAATGACAACGAGTGGACAAAACAACGAGGATGCTTTGCAAAGGCCAACCTGATCACATGATCTAAGACACACAGAAAAGGATCTGCAGCCTGTAAAGTAAGATTTACATTTTCTACCGTGCAGAGTTTACTGCTGAGAGGTCAGGACCCTGCACATAACAAATGGCGATTTCTTGGCTATTAACAGCAGATCACCTAAATATTGTCTGTGTTACTGACAGATGTGCACACAGATGTGGAGAACACGCCAACATCACACGCCAAGAGGCACTGAAGCCACAGTTCTGGAAGCGTGAGGCTGGCGTGGTGCCCAGTAAGTCACGGTGTCAGGGATCAGCCATAGATTTCGTATTAACGACGGTAATGAAGGCCTCGTGTAATTATCTACACAGCTAACTATACATACCTCTGAAACACAAACAAACAAACAAACAAACAAACATCGATGAAAACATGAAACTGTCCAACACACAGATAACGCAGTAACATCAAGGGTTCTACCGATGAAACAGCCAGTCGTGGATTCCATAAAAGACAAACGCACACGCACACGTTCGTGTGGGACTTTCGCACACATGACCAGGCCAGACTGTTGCATCGAAGCTCAGGAAGGCCAGCGTCCGTGTGAGGAGCGAACATTCGAGCTGTGAGGGAGGAAGACTACGGATCATTTAGGAATGCAGCACGGAGGCCTGATGCACAACGTAGGGGGGAAAAATTATTATATACTAAAAATACGTTGCATATGTTATATACTATATAGGTGTAAATTAAAATAAAACATTGATTTTCGTATTCAGACAGCCCTTTTTTAAGGTCTGGCTCCGTACAGCTCTTCCCTTGAGGGTTTAACTGTTGTTCTAAAATAACAGGCAATACAGTGGCTGGTGTTTTTGATAGCAGGGACCCCCCCCCCCACCCTGCACCTCCATCCGTACTCGGCTTACCTTATGGTGGGGGGGGCGGTATTACAGGTGGGCTCTTTCAATTGACTTACAGCCTCTCGTATGAAACACTCTCACGTAGAAGCAAACCTACATACGCGTTCACATGTAATGATTAATGCACTGAAGCTCAGACGCAAGATGAAACAATTCGTAAGAATGAGCTTTGGTATCGCGTGTCTGCTGTGGGACTGTAATATCTGTGACTAATGGCTTACTTTCCGGGAGGAAGGCTAATGACTCCTCCAGGCAGACTGCCTGACAATTGTTTCGAGTGTTTGACAGCATTCGGGTGCCGGTGGTGTGTCCTAAAGGGCCACCGTACACCAAAAATGTCACGTTAAGAAAAACATGGATTACTGTCCGTGGTGTGCTAATTGCATTGCTGCAGTTTGTGGTATGACCACACGCTAACCGATCGAGTCATAACTTCATATTTATGTAGTCTTTACTTGTGTATCTTTGCTTACAGTCTGCTGCTGGCTTCCAGGCTCGTGGGTTCAATTCACTTTGGCGATCACCTGTTCAACTCAACTTTCCCAAGACAGTCCAAACAGACTTCGTCTGGAAACTGCCCCTAGTGTATGGTCGTGTGTGAGAGAGGATGGGTGGAGTGATGGGGTAACATCCTGCCCAGGGTGTCCCCTTGCTGCCTGCACTGGACGCGAGATGAATCGGGGGGGGTGATCAAGTACCCTCACCCTACTAACTGTTGCTTCTTATATCCATGAATAAGCCACTGTGCTCAGTAATCGATTCTGCGTGTCCCAGGCTGGATTGCTCTGTTTATTTAGCATGGTGACCTTTTCATGAAGAGCCCACTGCAGTACCGCCCGCTGTCAGATGCACCAACACCTGTCAGGTCTCGTTTTCGAAACGTAAAGCTCTCCGTCCCATGTGGCAAGACGCTCCCTCAAGCTTTACGCCATCCCACTTCTATCCTTTCGGGTGTTTCATCTTCAAGTGACGTGCCGCTTTCCTCAGTTTCTGCCAGGGAGGCGGCTGATTCCTGAGAACGCTGCGAAAAAAAAAAAAAACTGACAAAACACCAAAAGTCCATACTCATATTAGCATGTTGCAATCACACTATCACAGAGGCACTATTATGAGTGAGATGGAGGCGTGGACTAGCCTCTGGGGGCAGGGTTGCGGGGGGTTGCAGTCAGGCAAACAATTATCCTGTGGTTCAGGAAAGGACTGGTGAGCTCTTGGGAAGTCAGCTCCAGGCAAGGGTTAAAACCTTGGCGTCCAGTTATCGTTTTCGTAACCAGGAGTGAGGCCTGCCACAAGTGAACACCCTGCTGGCAAAGTAAATATCCTTTGCATAAAATAATTCAAATTTTTAATAAGCAGGCCAATATTTGAATGGTTCTAACTGGCTGAATCTGAGTCAGTTTAAAATATTGTGAAATTAGAAAATCCTGGGTCACCGGGAGTTCGGAAAATGAAGATATTCTGTGAAAATACCCCGAAGGAATTTCACGTTGCTTTGGTCAATTAATTTTTATTAACTAATTTTTTTTTTCCTTTGCGGGAAAGCAGTTTTCAGACACGAGAACTGGGGGGAGATCATTTTATGACACAGCCCAATCTTTCCGTCCAGAAATGCACATGTAATAACCCACTTCAATAACTTGACACTGTCTGGGATTTGCTGGGTAGGGTTGCCATGGAAACGTGAGTATGCTGAGACGAGGCTTGTGGGAGAACAGTGCTCGGACGGTCTAATTGCATGAATTGGCTTTCAAAGAGCCTGGTACTGCTGGCAAGAAAATTCTAGAATTAAAACAGTCGACAGATGCAAATAAATTATCACAGCATTGTGGGTTTGTTATTATGAGAAGTCCAAGGCCGTTGTATAAGCCAGTAGATGGAGTTACATCTTCAACCTCCAGCTTTTGAACAAACATTCTTCTAGCAAAGATTCATCTAGATGTATGTGTACAATAAATTTTATAAAAGCGGGAAAGGAACGGTCCTCCAAAAACCATGGAATTACCTGTTGACCCAATGATGCAAGAGGCATCCCTCCATGTCAAAAAAATGTAAGGCGACCGAAGAACTAGACGCAGTTCACTTCCCATTGCTTTTTCAAAGTGAGGCGGGCTGACCGAAAAAGGTTTGATGCCAAAGTCGAGACGGAATGAGCAGAGAACCGACGGCAAAGGCATCGGTGGGTGGGTGCTACCAATGACCTACATCAGCATAATTGAGAAACATTATAACAAATGCACTTAAAGTGCGGCATGGCACTTTGAAGATGCCACATTAAATTCATAACTGCATTCCCTTCAAAACCATTTAAGAACCTGCAAAGGTCTCGCTCTAATTATATTCCCCGCAGTAAACGAGGCCATTAGCTTGACCCTCTGTGCCAATTCAAATGTGAAAACAAAATGTGGTCCTTCCCCACGACACCCCCATTACGCTAAGTTTGGTACATCCCACTGGCAGCGGCACTGTTAACATCTACAGGTGTGATGATACTGAACTGGGCCAAACTAATACAGCAGTCAATCTTGGGAGTGATGACATTCGGCAACCAGCGTGGCGTTTTTGATTTGAATCTATAGAAAGACAGCTGGGCGAGATCCTCTCATTGGCCAATTTATATACAGCCCAAATGTTGTACTGTCCAACCCATAGCTGTAAATTTTATCCTACTATTTTCACATACTGCCCACCCCCCCATCTTCCTGCCAGTGAATTCAGACAACCTTGCAAATCAGTGATGTTCTTACAGCCTGGAAACGATCCAAACAGGGATGGCATCAAATAAACCAACAGGTGTGAGAGGTCTTTTTTTGGGACGACAGATTGCGTGGAGATTTTTGCTTCTCGGCTTAACACCCCCCTACCTCACAAACTCTCACACTACCTACTGTAACCTGTACATAAAACGGAATTTAAATTTTTTTTAGGTTTTCAAAAAGTTCCATTAACATTGTGAGGAGAGTCAAAGGATGGTAATGAAAAGGTGGACGGCTGTAATGGGGTGCGATCGTGGCACACTTCAGACCATAGGGATAATTAGTCACCTGGGGGTCCTGTCATGTTGCGGTGGGCACACAAGGGGGGGGGGGGGGGGGGGCTGGGAACACGCACTGTTGACAAGCACAACAATTAAAGGAAAGCCCACCTGAAAAAAACCTTTTTTTTATTCTCCCAAAACCTCCTTG
>JAACJT020000007.1:4739002-4792924 GCA_009936485.2 Gymnarchus niloticus
GGGGGGGGGGGGGGGCTTGGTACAAGTGACTGTTGAGCAGAACAACTATTAAAGGAAGCTGCACTTGAAAATAACCTTTTTTTAGTTCCTCTAAAAGCTGCTTGAGGTTTGACTTTATGGGTCAAAGCCTTTGTTGACAGCAGCATTGCCAACCAGATTATAAATGAATGCAAATATGAAACATTCCTCATTTTTCTAACTGCGGCGTGTTATTTACCCTCAATGAGCAATTTGGAGCAAAATTACGATCACGAAAAGTCCACGATTAACAGGAGTTGACACAAAATAACGGCCGGGGCACCGTATTAAAATAATGGCTGGCCTTCGCTCTTCTGCAAGGCTGCTTTTACTGGTTATTTTCATCTTCTGCACTTCATTAAATGGGCAGTGGCTGTAGAGGTAATTAAAAACACCAACATGGCGGTCATGTTGTTCCGAGGCTGCCCGTATTTTGGGGTTCCATTTGCCTTCTTTGTGGTGAGTGACTGAATCCGTTTGCTGGGTTTCTACACAAAGGCGTCCATTTTTCCAGGCAGATTGAATGCCTTCTGACACCGATAACAAAATGCGGACTAAGGAAACGAGTGATGTTTTCTCTTTGCGGGTCAAAGGAGATCCTGTCAAGCTGGAGATGCGGAGCTCACCAAGAATCCAGCTTCTGATCAGAGTGGCTCCTTGCTGACGGCTGGGGGTTAATGATTAACGACACATTTTCATGAAAGGCTCCCATTCTTCTCAAATCCGAGGCCCTTCTCCACGCGGGGTCACCTTGAAGTAACACATCGTCCCTGCCTTTAGATCTATCAGCAGTCGAGATGCAATTTCAGCGACAGAAGGTTCCTTGTTTTCCCGAACCGCAGAACAGGTGGGAGCCGACGACACGCTTTCAGAGTTAACACGTTAGAGTGGGTTCGCTGCCGTGCCCCAGAGTCCCGAGTACGACTCTGTGCCCGATGCCCAGTGCTGGACTAGCGTAGGTGAGTCTGCTGCCCGCCAAGGCTCTTGCACCCTGACGCCAGTTGATGGAAATCCAGCAACCCTCGAGAAAGGGCTGACCTGTGTGTTTAACGATCACGTATGTGTACAAAAAGAAAATTCTATTTCTGTTTCTTCCTGTTGTACCGAGGGAATTACAGAATGCCCAGTTTTTCAAAATGGCTAATTTTAGCGATTTCCAGTAGCTTACGTGAAACATTTCTGCCGGTCCCTTGATGTAACGTGGACTAAGGCAAGAGTAAATTGTCTCAAAGGGGCATGGAATAGACTGCAGCATCACAGAGCATCCCTGAGCTACACTGGAAATGCAAACGAGACATCATGAGTATAGGGCATTCTCCTTCTACACATCACATGCACCGATGCTTTCCTGAGCCGAACCGGGGATCCGTTTTGGATCTTTTAGATTCGGTGGCCTGGTCAAATGGGAAAAAAGTACCACGCCTATTGAGTGTAAATCCCAGGCCCGTCTGAGGCAGCAAGGAAGCTTTCCAGACGGCTCGCAGAAGCTGCACTCTGACCCCGTGACCCCCATGCTCCCCGCGGCTCTCCAAGTGCTGGCCCAGCTGGGCTCACGAGGAAGCCGTTAGCTCCTCTCTGCGCCTTTGGCAGGCGGCTCCATCCACCGTCTGGCGAGTTGTCCCATGTGCTCTCGGCGGCCCGTCTGGCCACCGCACACCCCCGTTCACCGACAGAAGGCAAAAGCATCACGCTGGACGAAGACAGGCCGCTATTTATGATGTATTTTAGCATGACTTCAATGCACCACAAAGGACCCCCATTTATTTCTGCACTCCCTGCTTTGTCATGTATTGTGCATGTGGTATAGGCTTCCCGCGGCCCCTCCTTCACACAGATTCTGGACGTGGAGCGTCTCCGCTAACGCGGCACGGCCTTAGCTCTCGGAGCAGGAAGTAAAGCGCTCATAAGTAAACGTGTCTGACTCTCACGTGTGTCCCGGCGTCGGGTTTCTCTCTAGCTGCCCTTGGATGGGGAAGTCTCCCTGATTTACAAACGAGCACACAGTCGGGCCTCTTCTCTGATTTGGATGGGGTCTCCACGTTAATTGGAAGGCCTCACATGTAAAGGAAAACAGGTGATGACAAATAGTTATTTTAGCATTTTCTACGTGAGGTAATTTTTTAAATCACTTTTTCCATCAGTGTGTTACACATTTTTGGTGTTTTTGGGGGCCACACAAACCATACCTCTGGGAAAATGGACATTACCTTACCTTACAATGCTGATATTAAAGCCATGCTTATCACAACATCAATTATCCATCCGTCTCTGTCAGGCAAATCATCAGTGAGTAAAACATGTACATTATAACCCATATGATGAACAGAAATTTGAGTGGCCCGTATATCTGATGCTATATGCGTAAAATTACTGCTCAAAAACTGAATTTCTCAGATCATCCCTATCAGAGATCTCCAACCTTAGGGAATTACCTGTGCGTTGATCACCATGTTTAATTAACTTAAGCCATTACCTCACTTGATTAGTCAACATCACTACCAGCCGAGGAATTTCCTCCAACATAAAAATTGTTTATAGCATTAGCTAATCGGCTTTTAGATATGACTCAAAAAAATTAAATGGTTTGGGGGTGTACTAAAAGAAAGGGAATTACCCCCCCCCCACTAAGGGTAAACTGGTACCATCCCGTGTGACCAGTGCAAGGGGAGGCCTACTCATGCCAGTCTGTAACGTCAACCCCCTCCCCCCACTGTTATTATCAGAACTGGCATTCTAAAAAAAAAATAAATAAACAGGCAGAATGTACTGATACAACAAATGGAAAGCATGCTATATAAATGCATACAGAAATTATTAGTTATAAATGCATTTTAGATTGGAGCTTTATACAGCTCACAGTCCTTAAGATGCAGACACTCCAAGGTTTCCTTTGACAATTTTGCAAAATAACAGTAATGCTAATCGGCCTTTTTCACCAACTTCTAGTAACAAGTACTGTTTGTATTCAGATTTTGCCTGCCAAAAAGTCAGGCCATGGATGTCACTCAAACAACAGACACCTTTTCATAAGAGGAGTGAATACGGTTAAAGATGAAACTCAGTCCACAAGTCAGAAAAGCAAACACATTCAACCAAAGGTAGGCATTTGACAGGAAGACATCTGTGTTTTCTGAGGAAGACGCCA
This sequence comes from Gymnarchus niloticus, assembly GCA_009936485.2. NCBI lineage: Eukaryota > Metazoa > Chordata > Actinopteri > Osteoglossiformes > Gymnarchidae > Gymnarchus > Gymnarchus niloticus. Next base: position 4,742,166 of record JAACJT020000007.1, read on the forward strand.
AGTCTTAGATTAGCTGCTGTGCTCGTTGTTTGACTACGCATTTCTCGCCGACACACGACGGCTGAGGAAGTGAGGTCATTGTCGTGCTGAATCAGGCTTCCCCCTTTGCCCATTTCCATGTATACATGGAGGATGCAGAGTCCTTGTGGGACAGCGATGCACTAAACTAAATTCTCTCTCAATGCTGAAGTCCTTAGGACTTGGATTACTTCAGTCAGGACCAGTTTTATGTGAGATGACATCCTTATACTGCATACAAGTTGCCAGTATAAAACTTTAATTGTCACCATATGTCCAGCTGCTGAAAGTGTGTTGATCGTCACGCTTGCATGAAATAAACATACTGATGATTGTAAATGAACAAAATAGTCCTTTCTCTGCTGTGGACCGGAGACTGCAATATCCAGGAAGCTTCTCCCCCCGGCAAGCGGTCGCTCGCAGACGCCTGACAGGTCAGCGAAGCAGCTTAACGCCGTGCATAGCTGATTTATGACTCGTCTCGTTTAAAGCCCTGCCCTTACTCAGCCTCCAGAGGGCGCCCAATCACAATGGGCACATGACGCGTTGCGAATTCGGACCATGAGCTGAGGTGAATTAACCAGCCGTGGACAGGGGGAGGAGGTCTATCTAAATGAGCCTATCAGAAAGAAGCACAGTGCTTCACTGCATGTCCATGCGACGTTACCCTGCCCACTGAACACAATGAAAATACAAGTAAATACAATTGCATCCTCACCTCTATTTCCAAATTCAATTACAAACAAAACCCAAACATCAACTTAGTAAAACAGGCATCACCTGTAAAAGGCTCTGCTCCCGCTGCAGGGTTTAAGACAAGCTGGCTCATTCTCACCTTTAATGCATTCAAAGAACATACATTTCCAGAAAGTAATCATTACCATAATTACTAAATATAATTAATATTCATGTTTTTTTTCATTATGGTGAGAACATGGAGCGATAATGTGGCTGGTGATTGCCAGCCAAATTAAACATTCACGGGGTCCGCGGGGACAAAATCAAACGGCTCTTTGGCTGGGCGTTTGGAAAAAAAAATAAAAGACCTTCTTTGAGAAGTAAAGGAGAGATGAATAATTACCCGTAATAATTACCAGTCACTCTTCAAACAATGGAGCACTCCAAGGAAATGATCAGTCATTTCGCTCTGCCAATTCGGCCACTGTCATGTGTGCTTCTCCAGCAAAGCGTAATCTTTTGTGTCTGGTTGTTATTTTTTGCCTTCGGTCAAGCTAATGCTATCCATGAGCAGACCCGGGGTACTCATGTGAGGAAGACTGCTGCGGAGACGTGGCCGGCCAAGCGAGAGGGCCGAGGCCGAGGTCTGGGAGACGTGCGTCGACGTGCAAATTCTCTGGTGGAGCCAGAGGCCGCCTCTCACCTCGCTGACGGAGATCCCTGACACCAGAGCGGTGATAAATGAAAGAGACATCCCTATTTTCCCAGCTCGCCGTGTTACCGCGACCGTCATCCATCAATATGGCAGCAGGAGAAATTCCTCCCAACTTATCGGAGTTGCACTAAGCGAGCGCATATCCTGCGAGCTGAAGGTGTAGATAACTCAGAAATATCAGCCCATTTCCCACGGCGGAGCACAAATCAATTTTGGTCTACTGTGACAGAGCTAAAGAGCATTCATTAACTTAACAGAAAGAATGTGTGACAAACTAATCATATATCCTCATTCATCTCATTAAATATCATCGCCGCACTATTGGAGAACATCTGGAATGACGTTCCTTAATATGAAATAAATATATTTTTGAGGTGAGACTTATAAAAGTGTGAGATATAAGTAATGAATTTTACTGCTAGAGCTCCATTCGCTTCACCTTGTTTAAGCTCATTGTCTGTGTTCCCTGCCACTGTGGTACAGTATGACTTTGGTGGACACCATGGCCTTCTACAAGTCAGACCTATCCCAGATATTAACTATTCAGCTGCCTGATATTGTAGATCCACTCTTCAGAATGCCAGTTTTAACAAGAGATAATGACACAAATTGTTTTGCGGCACTCGTAAGAGCATAGAAATCTGAGATGTTCTCACACGTACGTCTCTCTCGTCTTCACGTTCAGAACATTAAGCGCTAATTATGCCGACGGTGGATCAGCCAGGCAATGTATGTGGTTGTCCATCTCGATAGCTCAACTTAACATAATACTACAGGCAGAGACTCCCAGGGTCTGAATCGCAATTGACAAGCTAGTCTGGAATTTATCAAAAAAAAAAAAAAAAAAAAGCCATACAAAACACAAGCAGTCAAACATGCATATTATTAGATGTGGTGCATGACTCATGTTTGCCACCAGGACATTTTGTTCACTGAGGTGATCAGAAGCCTAATGGCTTTCTTACCTTAAGTCTGCCGTCAAGGGCAGGGTGGATGGGTAGTTTTGGAGACACTGATTCCGACCGTTGAAACTGCCAGCACACCGTGACCTGCCAGACGTTAAATGGCAGCTCCTCTCTGTAAGTCTGAAGACTACAGCAAAGATGTGGCCTCGGTTTGACAACTCTCCTAATACTTAAAGTTTCTTCAAGGTTCACCTGGAGTTTATTTTTTCAGATTCAAGGTTCACTTAAGGTTTATTGCCTTTAAGCAATACTTTATTCCTTTTTCTTAAGAGTGCAGAAACATTCCTGAGTTTAAAACAGAAACTACACAGCATACCGTATACTGGTGGAGCCTATCATCTTGATGTAAATGACATCAGTAACATTTTGCTTATTTACATGTGCAATATATGATTAATTTCCTCAAATAACCTTTAACCAGAGTAACCAATGCAGTTTGGCTCCCACTAATGACGCTGGATATTAACAGAAGCATTTCAAGTCAAGCACGTTGCTTGGAGATTAGTGGACAATGCCCAACAGCATTCTGAGAGGCTGAAGATAGCAGGTTCTCTCTTACTAAACATCCCACCAAAATGCATGTTGCGGCAGACGTTAGACTCCTGACCGTGAGTACACCACTTGGAGTACTAGATAGCATGTGGTCCTGTGTAATTATTTTCAAAACAAAGGAGATTATATCCAAATGAGAGCTTTGGCAAGCCGATGGCAAGCGGCTTGGTTAGTGTTAGTGCTTTAGACTCAGTATTACATACTGAAGCAATCTTTTCTGACCTAAATAAGCGAGTAACTTCAGGGTTGCTGCTGGTAGGGTGGGAGACCAGAAGTTTGATTCCTACCAGGTGGCCCTCCTACAGAGGCATCGCATTCGGGCCAGCGGTGTGCGAGAGACTGCCTGGTTTTGGACGTGTCTCCGTGGCATTTACCCCCCGCGGCTGTCTGATCGAGAGACGGCACGGAAGGCGGGGGAAATAAGGCTGCTCTGATTGCCTGATTTGCAAAGGAAAAAAAAAAAAAAAAAAAAAAAAACAGCTGATGCTTGGGTCCCATCATGATTTGTTTTTATTCAAGAGGAGCTGAAATAAAATACATGATGTGTAAGTCGACTGATATTCAGGATAATTAATCTGCTGGAGAGAATGGAACAAATAAAAATAGGTAAATAAGGACTGGGGGATAAGAGGAGATTCATCAGTCTGGTCAATGAAGGAAGTACTGGGATAGCCTGGTGATTAAAAATAATGCATAAATAATAAATAGTGGTCCATCAGCGTCGTGTCTAATGGCCCCTCATTGTACAAGCGATAAAAACCTGGTCAGACGTATCTCACATGCGCAGGTTACTATAACATGCTCATATACACTAGACAACCCAGAGGACCACAGGAGTGCTGTCACTGAGCATCTCTCCAGATGGAGTTATCATTCCATTCAAATGGCACCGTACAGCATATCCAAGGCACTACAAGACAAATAAAACGAGAGGACGTTAAGAGAAATCCTAAGAATCTGAAAACGCTTGCTGTAGCTGATATCAGCATTCACACCTCAGTGGTAACAAGCAAGCAGGACAGTATGACTGAACTTGAGTGAAGATGGAGTCTTTCTTCCCAACACAGGTCGTTGATCTTCATCTTCAGGTTGGAGATGAGCCTGTAGATTTTTCCAGCGTTCTCGAAACCAACCAGTCTAAAATTATTTATACCTCAAACATGCTACATTTGGTGAAAATCTCATAATACCTAGCACCCAAGAACCCTCACACTACCAAAATGGTTGACATCTTCATGACTCTAGATCACTGAAGGGTCCATAAGTTCAGTCATACCTCAACATCTGCCAGGGGACCAGCGAGCCCTCCCTCTCTAGACCGAAACTACATCGGTCTGTCTTCTCCTAATGCCAGCCGGCCCAGAGCTCCGTACAAAAACGATGTTGTGGCAGGATCGGAACCGGAGCATTCACACAGCACAGCACAGCACAGTACACAAAACACAACCAGGAGATGCAGATTTGTAAACATCAGCGAAAGTTTCACAAAAGAAGATGCAACCAACTGATTAGTAATTATACCAATTTGGTTGCAATCACGGCTGTTGAAGTGTGTAGAATAGCTGATTTAATTAAAAATTTAGCTTCTACGCAGAATAAATTAAAATGTACGCACATTTTGTCCTTCACTGTATATTTTATTCAGGTTATCCTCATCATATTTTAGAGTCCAGTTAAACAGTTATGATACCCATCCCTCCATCTTCCAACCACTTATTCTGAAGCCTATCCCATCTAACATAGGCGTGACAATCTGGGTGTGCCACGCCCCCTGATCCTATGGCTCCCCTTAATTGGGCCCTGCATTCCACACAAATAGGGTGCATTCCACCCATTGGCAATTAGTAGCTGAGGGGTACAAAGGAGCAGGAGCAAGCCTGGGAGGGGAGGACGAGACTTGTGGGCCCATTGCAGGATGAGCCGTGGTGTTGATGAGGGAGCCCAGCACCTGCCAGATGAATGACCGTCTCCCAGGCCCACGCAATCTTGCCTGGTCCCATTCCACTCCACCTGCCATGTATGTGCTGTTGCGTCCTGTATGACAGTCAATAAACGCAACTCCCTTCGGTGGTCCGTGTATGCCCACAAGGCGGAGATACACCCTGGATGGGATGGCAGCCCATCATGGGTTGGGATACGCTAAGGATGGAATGCCAGTCCATCACGGGGCACACCCACAATGGCAGATTAGAGGCAGGAATTAACCTAACTGCAAGTCTATATTCTGTGGGAAGAAGGCAGATTAGCTGCAGGAAGCCTGGGCAGCATAGTGAGAACATGCAAACTGAGCACAGAGATGGAGATTCGGACCCCGGAGACGTGAGGAGACAAAGCTTCCCAGACCCACCCTGCTGGCCCTTTTTACAAAGCTACTTGTGTAAAATACTTCACATAAAAACTGAAAGCACTGTGCTCTAAAATGCAAGCGGATGTTTTAATTAGCCATTAGATTACAAAGTACTCAGTTAACTTCTGCCAGCCAGTTCCATCTGACTTCTTTTTGGCTGCTGTCGGACAGCTGAGCCTCCTGTCTGGGATTTTTATTTTAATCTGGGGCCAAATGAACCTTGTTTAAAGTGTTGTAAGATCAAATTAATTCATGAAATATCAAATACTGGGTTTTTTTTTTTTTTTTCCTTGTTTGAGTTCTATAGCAGCAGTTGGCAGTAATTTGACTTGTTAAAGCTGAGCGATTAACTTCAATGAGTGAATCTGATCTGAGATACAAAACACACTGTCTAACAAAAGTTTACCTCCAGTGAACTGCTGGACATTTGTACACTGGAAGAACAGAGACACGCTGCCACGAGACCAGCTATGCCTAACATACCTTCGGTTCCTCAGCCACAGAGTACCAGCAGCTGTGATCAATTAGTTAATGATTTGGTTTCCTTTATCTTCACAACTCCTACACCTCAGTGTGAGATATTACGCGTAGTTTGCCACTTACTAAGGTCGTGTTCACAGATAACGACCAACTGTGTATGACCTTGGATCATTAATCATGTTTTGCCCCGTCTTTGCCTGTCACCATGAATTTGGTTGCTGATCGATCTGACTACCTGGTTACTGATTATTGTGCCACACCTTTGGATTTTCGCTCTGGATTATTGACTACCAGAGCTGGCAGAAAATAAACAAACTCAATCTGTACTTGGATCCTAGAGTGTTCATTATACGAAGTAACAGATGGGTCATCTGTTATGTACGGATGCCGCATTTAGCTTTTTCATGAAACCCGCCCTACCTCCCCATTGGACTGAATCCAAGACACATTGGTCCAACAGTGCGTGCTCTATTCATGGGTGGCCATGGAGGATTTCATCACGATAAATACAGATCCACCACGCTTAGCGGATCAACGTGAGCCTCGTCGCATGCGTCTTGGGGGTCAAGAAGAAATATGTGGCTTTGGTGGTGAACGCAGAATGCTGAGATGAAATCCGCCTCCACCACGTGTGATGATGTAAACCTCTACGCAACACAAGCTGGATTTTTTTTCCCCTTTCGTGCCAGCAGACTGTGAAAAGTGATTGTGTGAGTTAAAAAAAAAAAAAAAAAAACCACATTAAGATGAAAAAAACACTGAAAATTTGTGGGTTTTAAAAGAAAAACTGTTTAAAAGAAAATAGCACCAATCCTGAATACATCCATCCATCCATTCTCTATAAACACTTTCCCTGGATTGCTGTGTCATTATTATGGGTAAGAGACGATGCATAGGGCTGGTTCATTGTAGAGTACACACACACCTAGACGTTTGCATTTAACACCTTGTGGGGACCTTCCATTCATTTCTATGGCCCTAACCCTAATCCTAACTATGACAAGCCCTAACCATAAAATAACCAACAAAATACAAGACTTTTGTGTTTTGACTGCATTCAAAGTTTTTTTTTTTTTTTTTTTATAAAATTGAGTTTTTCCTTTTGGGGGCACGACAAATGTCCCTCACAATTAAAAACCTGACATTTTTAACTTATCTCCTGGGGACGTTTTGTCCCCCACAACATAATATAAACATGGTACACACACAAACTTTTGTCTTTATAATATTCTGAGGACCCTCCATTAATTTCTGTTGTAAAAAATAACAGGTTTTCATTCCTCCAGGGGACATTGTGTCCCTACAATGTTGTAATAAACTTGTCCACGCACACACACACACACACACACACACACACACCCATATGGGCAATTTTGAGTTTTGAGAATTCACCTAACTGTGTGTTTTCAGGCTAGAGGAGCAAATGAGAGTACTAGGTAGAAATGTATACAACTTCTGGGTATAAATAATTTAAGCTCCATACACCCAGAGCTCGCTTGGAGGCATGAGGCTGCAGTGCCTCCCAGTCTATTTTTAAGACAGGACCAACTATGCTAATCGATCCTCTTGAAATAAACTGAGGTTCTATTTGCAGACATTACCATCGGAGGACTGTGATAAACAGCATCATCAACAACAATAATAATTGTGTTCATTTCAATGAGAGACACTCCAGCTTTAAGTGCCACTCTGTGATTTGTTAACAGGAAAGATTAAAAAAAAAAAAACAAAAAAAAAAAACTATAAAGTGGGGCTTCATGAAAGGCTAGATGATTGTGTCTTGAGTTTTGGAAATCTCTGACAGTTTGTGATTTTTTGTTTTCTCCTTAGCGTAAATACTGCTTCATTTTGCTGATATCATTTAGTCCAATTACATCGCCACGATGAATTATTTGGTCCGAGGAGATGACACTTTTGATGGCTCGATGTTTTGCTGCGTGGCACCTCCTCGTCAGTTTTATGAAAGAAAATTCCCAAAAAAACATCATGGAATACGATTTACTGTGTGACGACGTGGCGGGTAGACCAAACGGATGGACGGTGTTCAGTATGTGTTTAAATTGCTTTGTCTGTCCCTCTCCTTTGGACAATACCGGTGTTGTCCTTGCTTGGCTGACCATATAGAAACCAGAGCCTGTTTTTCACTATTGGCTCCTTAAGTCTCCCAGCATAGGCTTTAAATTTGATTGTGTTACAGAACCAAGGGCCCGGCTGGAACAATGACTGCCCAGGCCTTGGTCTAAATCCGCGCCGGTTCAGACAGAAGCAAGAGGGCTGGAATAAAGGGCAAGCTCGTCCTGACTCTTCTCACTTTGCCCAGTACAATGCCCCGTCTGCGGCCAATGGACACAAGGTTTATAGGCTACGCTCGGTGCCGCCCGACAATGGGGTCATTGACGAGGCATCTATTGAGTTGAAGAGGGGCCAGCTGGGTCAGAGGCCGGCGACCTTTTGATCGGTCGTCGGTCTGAATTGGCAAGCCTTTGTGCTCCAACAAGCGCTGCAGGCAAACAAAAGTTGACGTCCCCAGAGCAGCGGGGCAGGATCCCTCGCGAAGGGTCAGGGTGGGGCTTGGGGGCTGTGGGAAAAGGGGCATCCAGAGAAGGCAAACCTGGCGGATGATTTGGCCAAGCCAGCACGTTCATGCTGACACCACATCCTGCATGCTCTGCCTAGTGGCTTCTGGAGGGTGGGGGGAAGGGGGGAGCACTCTGGCATGGATGATGAAACCCCAGGAGAGGAAAAAAAAAAAAAAGCAGAATAACTGATCAAACCTCTTCAGGCCTGCAAATCAAATGTGAGAAGACAAGACAATCGAGGTGAGCTCATCCCGGCAGGACAAGCCTGAAGGAAGATCACGAAAGAGCACTGAACTGAGATGCGTTAGGGGGGGCTCGGTCCACCCTCTGGAGTCACATCGCATCTTTGGACCGGCCATATGAGGCTTCAGATGACGAAAAGCATTGTTTACATCAGGTGAAGGAGCCTGGGTTATCTCAAAGCACCGTTCTGACCCTCCGGACTCACTGTGGGTGTGTGTGTGTGCCTGCATTGCTGATACAACAGTGTTTATTTTAACGGTTAAAGGTCAACAAGTCAAGGTGGCTACTGCTTACACAGTAAGGCTTTTGTGCTGGAATTGTATATGAGAAATAAACAGCCAATTTCCAAAGCTCTTTAACTCATAAGCAGTACTCAGTTATTTAACACTGCCAGCACCCCATTCACATCAGGCAGAAAATCATTTGTCCTAAGGAAACATACTCATTTAACGGTTCCATTTTGTTATCCAAGTCTGAAAAATGTTTATGCTCTCAGGTATTAGACAAGCACGTGTCTGACTTCCAGGGTCCACTCCGAATGTTCCCAGCACACGTTGCATTTGGGTGAAGACGAGTACAGCGAAATTTTTTTTTTCTTTTTTGCTGCCTCAGGACCTTCTGGGCTCGTTTCTACTGTTGCTGACCTGGAGGCGGGCCCGATGCATAATTTATAGGAATAGTCACTTAGTAAGTCAAAAGGTATTCGGTCCCTCAGTACGGTTCTCCAACATTTGGAAGTTATTAGAATGGCGGAACACAACATTTGCACGACTTAAGTCTACTGGTAAACTCTGCTGGTCTATCACAGTGGGGATGACGCTAGTAATAATAAAATTGTGGAAAGTTAATATAGGCCATTTATTTTCATAATTATGATTTTTTAAAGTATGATTGCTAACAGTCTGCCCTGACTGACCCTGGATTCTGTGGTTGGGTGTATTACACGTAAATTAGCTGAACGCTGAATTTACCTAACTGCTGGACCTCGTGACACAGGTGTTTTTAGAGAGACAGGAATGTGGTACGGAAACACAAGGAGCTTCTATTAAAATGAATTACCTCCCATTTACGTTGAAACAGAGACATCCCGTGGTGTCGGTTTCCCAACAGCACCAGAAATGCTTTGAAAAGAAGGCACAGAAGTAGTAAGAGAAAGTCAAATTCAGGATCGACTTGGTCATTAAAAGAACTGTTTTCAAATTGCTGTACAAGCAGACCACATTTAAAAAAAAAAAAAAAAGTGGGCCTGACCTTGGCTGTGAGTGCCGTTGGGGGTTTTGGAGGTGGGCTGACTACCTGCAGGTTTCTGAGTCACACAGACAGCTGCATAGGGCTGGGGGGGTCCTGCCAAGCCCACCAATGACATCACCTTTTTAGCAGGCTTTACATTACGGTTCAGCTTCAGAAACAAGCTTTAGCTGTGTGCCTGCCTGAATAGATTATGAAGAAACTGACAGAAAATGAATTTAGAATTTCACCTTCTTCTCTTCCAGGGTTTACCCCCAGCCCCGCACTACCTGGGATGGGCTTCAGGACCCTCACATCCCTGCCCAGGATCAGCAGTTAGAAGGTAGGGGATATACATACTCCATTCATCCAACTCTTCAAACTCATTAGAGTGTACAATGTTGGCTTTTAGGTGACAAAATTAAGATTTTTATACTTTCCCAAATACTGTAAAAAAACAAAAAACAATCTCAGCATGCACTTCTGCACTGCATGGAATATTCATGTTAAATCATGAAGATTTAAAGGGAAGAGCCAGTACTTTAACAAACACCATGCTATAGGGATGTAGGAGACCGACAGACAGCAGACAGACATCAAGACCAGAAAAATGCTGATGATTTACAGCACTGTGCACATGACGTCTTTGAACTTCCAAAACGAGCAGGTCTAGCAGAGTCTCCTGGTGGTGTCAGGGGGGGAGACGAGTTGGAAAGTTCAGCGTCTCTGTAATATGGCTGCCTTTAGGCTTAAAGCCAACTACACATCATTGTTGGGAATCAACCTGCAAGTTATGTCCACTGTAGGAAATTCGTAGGGAGTGTTTGTATATATATATACACATGGTTTTTATTAATAGCTTTGTAAACTAAATTTTCGTGAGGGCTTTTTCATTCCTGGAGTCTGTTTTGTCTAAAACAATTGCAAAGTGTTTCAGTACTTCAACAGGACAGAATAGAAATTAAATAATAAGGACCAAATTTCCTGTTTTTTTTTCCCTCATGAAATCTAATACATTTGCTGGAGCTTCCCATACTGCCCTTTGGCCTGAATGGCGGCAGTCTCCTACTCAGGAATGAAGTCTGCTTTTCCTGCTGCTTGGTACCTGCCAGACACCATTCAGACTGCAGAACATTACAAATAAATTTTCCTGCCATCTCTCCCCAGCACTGTCTGCTCAAAAGAGTTTAATTTTGGAGGCCTACTGAGGCAAACAAGATGACCATTCTAACCTGTGATGAAGAATGAGTCAGCGATGTTCACACTGTCAGCAGGCAAACATCAGATTTATATACAAAAAAAAAAAAAAAAGGGATGTAAAGGAATTACATTTGCTGAGGGTATCAAAACAGAACTGATGGAAAAATATGGTGTTCAAAGAGGGCATGGTTCCCAGCTAGGCCTCAAAAAAATATGTAAAAAAAAAAAAAAAAAAAATGACAAATGAGAAGCAAGTTCCAAGGTAGGACTTACCGGGGTTTAACAGATTACCCTCCGTAAAAAAAAACGGAATGAATCCGTGCACATTATTACTTTTGCTTTTATTTTTATGTACAAACACCTAGAGGGAGCTGTAATAACCGAGCTAATGAATCACGCCGGCTAATAAATGAAGTGGACCGTACAGGTGAGCGCGCGGGATGCGAGCGGAACAGCGGCCTCCAGGTTTGTTGTTATTCACGACCATGACACAGAAGTCTAATTGTGTTTAGTTAAAAAATGAAAACACAAGACTAGTAACAAAGAAAATAGAGTAACAGGAAATTTTCAGACAACCCCTCCAGGATAAAAGCTCACTTATTTGTTTTTCTCTGCATCGATGAAAGCGCTGCGGTTTGTTAATCTTGACTTCGCTTGAAGCCCCTGAGCATTTCTGGCGGCCGTCATTGATGAAGGGTTGGATAAATGAAAGTTCATGGGGGTTATTGCTGGAGTGATGTCACTCCACAGTCCCCAAGTCCTTAGGTGCGGGAAGAGCGCCTGTTCTCTAGAGGGTACCATCTCTTGGGGTCTTACTGCCCTTCAGAATCACCGCGTCCTAGATTTTGGCGGGCTTTTGGGTCATGTTGATGCAGCCAGCCAATTCAGAACTATGCTCAGTCGTGACACCTCATGGACTCTCGGTAGGTTTTGTATTTTCACGAATCCCGGTTGAGGCCTTCACCTGCAGCTCTCCAGCCTAGTCTTCCAGTTCTGCTCTCTGACTCAGAAACGTGTCAGGTGCCCGTTTTACCTCCGCCCTCGTCAGTCGCTTGTACCAAAGCCCTAGCAGTAGCAGAGAGCTCAGAACTGAAATGAGGACATCCTCCAAATGTTATATGAATTACTGAATAGTTTACGTTCAGTTCGCTTTTAAATTCTTTTGTCATCAGTAAAGGGACGATTCATTCTGAGAAGACAAGTCTTCCATGACTTTCTAGATTGTTCTGAACAGGTCTGTTATCCGAGCAAATTTGTCAGAAATGCAATTCTTATTTACCACAAGTGCGTCTGACTGTGTGTAATTCCACCATAGCTCAAATACTACTATACGGACTCCAAGCTTCTCGTTGCTTTAATTGGTTACGGAAGACGAATGTACAATATGGGCTGCAAAATGAAAATGTTAACTAAAATTTTTTTTCTCGTTTAACTTTATACAGATGAGAGCTGAACTTGTGACATTGAAGTTGCAGGGATTTCTACAGAGAGCAACATGAAATGGGTTTGTTTTTAAAGACAAATAAAATAAATCTTCAGTCCATGTCTGTTTTTAATGCCAATTCTAATCCAGGTATTAATCTCCACACAGCCTCACAACATACGTATATGACAAGTTAAGTCACTTATGAATTCTCACAGGCATAACCAAGGTCTATCACATTACTTTTTCCTATCCAATTGTCCTTAAATTCAAGTTCAGTCAAATCCCACTTCTTGCCCAAGTTATTTCTGCAGACACTTAGGATAACCGGAATGACGGCTCAGCTGTTTCAGGAAATTACACCATGAATGAGAAAACGGTGGAGTTAAAGGAGAAGTGACAGATTATCCCTACAAGTTTAGATTATTTACTAAACGGTGAAAAGGGAACTCATACAACATTCCGCTTGTCAGTTTAACTGACACCATAGCCTGTAGTATTGTACAGTGTGGATCGGACAGGGCAGACAGAGGTCCTCTGAGGACTGTAGGCCTTTGGCAGAGGTCCTCTGAGGACTGTAGGCCTTTGGCAGAGGTCCTCTGAGGACTGTAGGCCTTTGATTGTTTGTTAGTTAAATTTCTTGGTAATCTTTCCTAAGATGTGGTTTTGTCAAAACATATAGAAAAGAGAAATTAACCCAAGAGAGATGCTTACTGCACATCAACACCACAAAAACATCTGTCTGTCCATCCATCCATCTTTTTGTATAACCAACTATCCAGTACAGGGTCACTGAGGACCATTGAGCATGAGCAGATGATGCCAGTCCACACACACACACACACACACACACACACACACACACACACACACACACACGTTTGCATTTCTAACCTAGTGGGGACCTTCCATTCATTTCTGTTGGCCTAACCCTATGACAGCCCTAACCATAGCCATAAGTAACCCACCACAAGACTTTTGGCTCTTTTGGTTTTTTGATTGCATTCACAGATTTTTATAAAACTGAGTTTTCCTTCATGGGGACATGACGAATGTCCCCACAAGGTAAGAATCTCATTTTTATTGCCTCCTGGGGACATTTTGTCTCCACAACCTAATGTAAACACGGTACAACACACACACAAAGACCCCAGTCCTGGTAACTGCATGTTTCTGGCCTCCTTAAAGAAGCTGTATCACCTAGAGGAACCTCAGGTACACATCTGAAATAATGCAGAATCCACAGACTCAGAGCTGAGAGTAGGCAGTGAAACTCGCCAGCCTCAAGGTGTGTATTAATGAACCTGTCCAGCCCGGTGTCGGCCAGAGGAGGATGGGCCTCCCCCTTGAGTCTGGTTCCTTCTAAAGCTTCTTCCTCCTGAGGGAGTTTTTTCCTTGCCACTGTCGCCTTTGGCTTACTCTCTGGGGATGTTGGGCCCAGGACTATGTAAAGCGCTTTGTGACAGTGCTGTTTGTTAAAGGTGCTAAATAAATAAAATTGAAATGAATTGAGGTCACGGCGCTCTATCCGGGGCCACTTCATTACAAGTGAGCTAATGAAATCTGAAAGGAATAAAAAAAAAAAAAAAAAAACCACAATCACTGTGCGTAGTGTTGCCACATAACATGCAAAAAACAAGCTTCTCCGATTCTCGTTAGCGGTTGTGAGCACGAGGCAGCCATTTGCCGCCCAGCGTTCGATTTAAAGTGGCTCCTCTTGCCTGACTGTAAAACGAGTGGAGAGGAGTTCTGCGCAACCCCCCCCCCCCCCGATCAGTGTGACCGCATCCCTGTGTCCGGGAAGATCCGCCATCGCACCCCCACAGGAGCCCTGGCATCATCTAGCGCCGGCTAAAAATAAAAAAAATAAATAATAAGCTGAGTTGGAGGGGGGATAACAGCAGAGCCGGGCCTGTAGAAATGCCATCCTATCCATCCAGATTTAGAACAGAAAGAGGAGGGAAAAGATTAATAAGGTCTCCACTAGCCCACAGCGATGGCAGCACTGAAGACAGCCAAGCACTAGCCAGCTGTCTCTCGCCGTATTTAAATGTTCTGTTTTCTGGCTGAGCTTTTTTAAATAACCCTTCCCTGTCTTTCAGAGCATCGAGCGGCCCGGCCTACTTCGGGTCTCACGTCGCATCCTGAGCTGAGATAATGGCTCCTGCAAGTCTTCGGAAGCTCATTTGGACACCGTGCATCCAGCAGAGTGCACCCCCCAGCACTGCGTTGATCGTCTTTTCTAATGTCAGTGTGGAAAAATAGTCTCCTTCCTGAGAAGTTTTCTTATTAGCCTGCTGTTTAGTACAGTATTTAATCTCCTGACAAGGGCATCGCTGCCCATTTTGAAAGACTCCATTATCTAATCTTTTGTGTTTGAATCGCAGCTTTTAGTGAAGCATTTTTATTTTGTAAAAAACAAGGGGGGAGTTCAGCTGGAGAAAAAAAATGCACATTGAACAAAAAGTCATGGGGGTCCTTTGAGTGGTCAGGTCTGACCGGGGGAGATCTTCATGTTCTCAGGCTACAAGCCAAAATAAAAAATGCCTCTTTGATTCTGAAGCAAATCTAGCCCTTAACCGTCTCTAAGCTGAGGAGAGACATGATCACAGAACACCATACTTGATACAGGCAGACATACAGAATAACAGCAAAATTTATCAAAACTGTATATAAATAGCATGACTGGATCTTCTAAAGGTCATCCGGTCAAAGGACGCATCGTCCGTCTTCCAAGACAAATAGCCATAACCGTATCACACTGGGAAACGGTTATTAAAGAAGCATGATTCAAAACATACGTTTCTGTGGAATCCCACTATAAACTGCCGAGGAGTTGTTTGTACAGAATACAAAGTCTTTATATAACTGCACTTTAAGCCTCACAATCAACCTGACATGCTGAAGCCCAAACATAACCCTAAATGAACAGCTTGGCACGTACATTTTTATCTGCAGCACCCCAGAAAGACATTTCTCTAAGATCTACCCCGAATTACAGGTATAGATACCCGGGGACTCTTACTCAATAGAGTTATTCAAGATATATCACCCCGTTTATGTACTTGGAAATAAAGCATTCCACTCTCTGTCAACTTTGAAGAATCAGGTAATTGGTCCAATTTCATTTACCAAAGAATCAGTTTATGAACAAATGGTTGGTAAATGTTATTAGCATCATAACTGGGAGGTGGGCTATCGTCTCACAAAATTGGTCTCACATAATGGCTGGACTTTGTGTCACCAAAGCAAATGGAAATCTGTCAGGTTTCCTTTATGTTCTCTTGTAAATATCATTGATGAATCACTGGAGGTTTGTGACGTGAAACATTAAATCCCCATTTGATGTTCACTCCTGGGAAAAATGCATCTCAAAAAATTCTTCAGCCTACTTGGGAATTATTTTGATCTGCACAGTTCTGGCATTCTTTTGAAAGTATCCTCTTTAATAAAGCAGTAAGGAGCCTCTACCAAAAACGGAGAACATTGCAGCAGAGGACCGAAAAGAAGTTCCTCGTGGGCAGATGAGGACGGCGTTCTTTAACGAGACATGAGAAGTTCACGGTTCCCGGAGCGACCCTTCACGGACGGTGTGTCTGGTGCTATCGCCAACCCCCAGTGTCTGCAGATGACTGGCCAGCACTGAATACCTCAGATACCCGAACGACTGACTGCGAAAAGAAAAAGAAGAAGAAAAAAAAAAAACTTTGCTGCAATACAGAAGCGACTGGCATCAAGCGTCAAGTGGGGTGGCGGTCACAGCAAGCTCGTTTCCCCTCTGTGTTCGCTTCCGATTCCCGTTGGTGTTGGGGGGGAGGGGGCATGAATATTTAATTGGGATAAAGTCACACCATATGAAATTGATCTCCCTGACTTTCTTAGTTTGTCTGGGATGCAACCCTCCCTCTGCAATGAGATATGGGAAGAGGCGAGTGCTAAATTTAAATTAGCGCCAGTGTAGGAAACACAGATTGTTGAACCCAAATAGCCCCCCCCACCCTGCTAGCCTGGATTGTCGTCGCAGGAGAAAAACCCAATGAGGCCACAGACCGTGGAGGAGTAATGGAGGAGGAGACATGATGTTTAGCTCAGCGTGTTTAGCTGACAGTGCAAACACATCATTGATGACAGACTAGGCAGTAGGCAGTTACAGATGCTGTTCTTTAGGGATCCCAGGGGGGGGGGGGGGGGACTTACATAGCAGCAGGTGAACGGTTAGCTTGTTTTATCATTTCCTCAGGAAACATGCCAAGGTTTTTATGAGGGTACCTTTACCACAGGCTATGTGGCACCCTAATTTTACATCTCCTTCCAGAGACCTGCAACATTTCTCACTTGTAAGATTTATAAGATCTACATTCGGAACATCTCAGCCCATGACAATTCAAGCCTTGTCTGTGGTACACGCTAAAACATCTGCCCAGCTTCAACAACGGCTTCCACATCATGACCATGGTTAGAAAACGTCTTTATCATTCACATAAGGAACTGCTGTTAAATAACACGTGGCACCTTTTAAAGGTCATGTTATTTTGGGGTCTAGGAACGTAATTCACGGTATAACCAGGATGCTCACATTTTCCCTGTTCACGTCCTGGGAGCAGAGCAGAGACATGCTACCAGATGTGCTTAGGCAGCCTTTGAAACACAAGAGAAGGAATCGAGAAGCATAATAAATAATAAATTTCAGGTTACTGCACAGAATCCTGGAATCCCGCTTATTCCAGAGGCTAATTGCTAGTTTTACTTTAAGACACTGATAGGAGGTTCTGTACGGCCTAGGAAAAACACAAAACGACATCTTTTTTAGCCCACTGTCACGTGCTGTACCGTTACTCTCTCTTTATTCGAGTCCAAACTGAAAACTCGTCTGGATCATCTGCCTGCTCATCCTGTCATCACCTTCCATACCACCACAGCTACCAACACTCTGCTGAGATCCCTGCACATTTCCTGGGCGATGATTGGCACCGGCCGATGCAATGCTGTCAAAGTGTGAGCGTTTTGTATAAGAAAAAAACAAGGGGAAGAAAAATCGACAAGCGTCGCTCGACTGAAGTGCACAGCGGAGGAGGTGTCAGAGGGGTGGCCATTCAGAGTACAGCCACCCACGCGTTCCAGCACCAGGAAAGCCGAAAGCCATCTCCGGAACCTACCGGAAAAGCAGAGGGCCGCACCAAAGGAGAGGACTTTGGGGCATGAAATGCAAAACAAACCGCACCACCCACAGAGACAGATGCTATTCACGATTTTAAAAGCTCAGCGGAAAGGGGGAGCGTTCGCTGTAACCCGGCTATCATCTGGACTCGGCTAATTGTGACGCTAAAACTATGGCTGCCTTATCAGGCTACACAGCAGTGAAGCTGACTCCAATTTGTCCACATTCTGATTACGGATTAAATTTGTGGCATTAATCTGCATCGTACAAAAGCAATTAACCCATTTACAATTACAACTGAGAAAGCATAATTACACTAACTGAATGCCCAAAATTAGAATCAATTGCACTGATATTTCCATATACAGCATGTGGTTCTGGTATTAAATTTTCAAACATGGAAAATCCAGTCTTTACTGAAAGCTACTGTAATGTCAAAATTCCAGCTTTCCCATTTTCACTCCATGCACGGGCTTCTGTGCTCAGCGTGGGATCCAGGACTAATGACATTTCGCAATAAGAAACATTCTGACTGTTATGATTAAATAGCCCTCCATCCAGCTTCAAACCATTCATCCTAGCGAGGGCTGAGCAGGACGGGGTGGTGGCTGAAGCCCATTCCTAAGCAGTACCCTGGATGGGATGGCAGACACATTCACACGATTTATAGATGCCATTTATCCTAACTAGATATCTAACTGCAGGGTGAGACCACATAACAGGGAAAACATGAGAGCTCCACACACACATAGCATATGTGGTTTTCAAACCTCCAGGGTTGGAGGTGCGAGATGATGGGGCTGCACACTGAGCCACCTTGCTAAAACAGCCAGCACCAAACATTACAAAGCCTCCATCTGAAAATCATCTTCTCAGAGGACACAGCTTTGTTGCTTGATTCAGTCCTCGGGATGAAGATTCTGAAGTTCCTTTTTCCAGAGGATTGAGCGACCTCCAGTTTGGCCTGATGCTGTCAGATAAATGCCACTTTAAAGTCTGATGAACACAGAGCCAGATGATTCAGCTCGGGGAGGGAGAGTGTGCACAGATTTTCAACAGCACACAAACGAGAAGAAGATACGGCCCATGTGGAAGAACAAAGAAATGGGTGAGGCTTAAGCAATAGCGAGTCTAGAGTCATGTCTAGAGCCTTTCACATTCTCCAGGATTTCTGGATTCCAGGGACTCCATATCTGAACTTCCCATGTGGAACTGAACTTTCCATCTTGTGGGGAGACTTTTTTTGTCCTATTTCCCTGATATCAGCCTCAGTGTGGGAACAGAAGGCAAGAATTAGATGGCATTAATCAGACAGAAATGTAGGTTCTTCTGGTTTAATGATCATGCGTGTTCCTCCTTGAATACAGAGACCCCCATGCCCACAGAACCTGTCAAGCTAAACCCTCGGCAAGCCCCTGCGTCACACCGGGAAGAAACGTCTGGTTCTCGAAGAGTTAGAGCTAATGAAGCAGCCATACGCTTTCACGAATAGCGACCGTCCCTCACCCTCACCTCTACATCCTGAGGAGGCCCCTGGTGCAACATGCAGGCCTCCACGTGTTAGATCTAATAATGTAGCTGACATGTAACACAGAGTTAGAGTATAGAGTAGATGACACATCCAGCCAACCCTGCTCACAGTGAGTGTGGAGTCCTTCTGAAGACGTGAAAAGGAGGAGTCGCCTTAGACAGGGAGCCAGGCCATCACAGTGTAAACAATACATATTCTGAACAGGTGAAAATTTACGTATGCCCACCCATTTCAAGGTAGGACCTCGTCTTGCCTCTGTACTCACTTCATTGCTTGAGGAGTTGTGAGATCCAGAAGCCTGGCGGTAACGTTTAGGCACCTGTGGGCTTCCCATTAGTTATAATGATCCGAGCATTGTCCTCTGGCCTCATTCAGCAATGAGGCATTTTTGGCCATGGAACTGCCGTTGACTGGATGCTCTTTGTAAACTCTGGACATTGCAGTGTGTGGAAATGCCAGGAAGGCAAGTATTTCTGCGGTGCAGGACTTCACCTCTGGCGGCAGCCATCAGACCACGTTCAAAATAGCTCAGATCAAGCTCCCGGCCCATTCTAATGCTTAATCAAACAGTACATGAACTTCTTGACCCTGGCTGATTACTTCATATTATCAAGGTGCCCTCATGGGGATGGAGGGGGGCCCGCTCCACTGACATCAGCTCCTTGACCTTGCATCCACTCAAGAGTCCAGTCCACTGGATTGCTGAGCTGTTGGCTTCTATATAGCGATCAGCAGAAGCGAGTTTTGTTAATGGCTGATGAGTCGATGGGACGAACACATCCTCAAAATAAATGATCACATCATCTGATCATTATATGATTAGAAACGAGAAGGGCAGGTAAAATTCAGGATGAATATTAATTCAACTGTTCTGGGAAAGGGAACAACATCTTCAGACTGAAAATAACATGGTAAAGGAATAAAATAGAGCTTAATTCTTAGGAAGAGTGTGGAAATTGTGCAGTCATGAATAAACTCCATAAATCTGACCTGTCTTTTACATTAAGGTACATGCCGGGCTAAACTACAGCCATTCTGGAGAAGCTGTTAGAACAGCTGATCTGCACTTTACATGCGAACGTTTGTTTATGCTGGAGAGAATGCTCTCATTTCACATGATGCATTAACAATTGTCTGCACAGTCAAAAGACCACTGGCTTTTTAGACCTTCACAATACTACTACTGATCTTCCGCTTATTGATATCGGTGTAGGTCTTCAGGAAAATGACATCTGAAGATGGTGCCATTATGTCATGTGACAGGAAATGTTTAGAGAGCTACGTCCTGTCATTTCTGCCTCGCGTTCCAGGGGGAGAAAACAATGGACTTCTGCATTCTGAAACGTTTGTTTCCCTACACAATTGCAACTATAGGAATTTACCCCGTGGAGAGTCCATTCTGGTCAGCGCATTACTTCACATCATCCCCAGAGATCAGACACAGGGGAGGGCAGTCGGTGAGCGGGCATCCCATCTTGTCGACTGCGCTCACGTAGAAATGGAGCGTGACCTTGGTGGTCCGACTCTTAAGGAAATGATAGACCACTCGCAATTGGAAAGAGGGGAGAGAAAAAAAAAAAAAATGGTGTGGGCAGCACCCAATTCAAGCTGCATTCCGACACAGCCCTTGTCCAAGCCATCCATCGAATACTAGGTATAGTCATTGTCTTGTTTCCATGAAGCATTTATTTTTCAGATATCGTTTATGAATACATTCCTCCATAGTCTGCATGGCTACCCACATTATCAGGATTTATGAATACATTCAATGTTGATGACAAAGAGTGAATTTGAGCTGAGGCCATAAGTTTCCATGAGTCCTCTGCCTCAGACCCGAGGATCTCTGTGGTGGCCTCCATGGTCACAATTGTCCAAGGTGTCCATGCAGAAATGCGCCACGCTTGGTTTCTCGCACTCCTCAAAGGTTCTGCCTGCTGTTTCCCCTCAGGAAGCCTCACCTCCATATTACTTACAAAGCTGTTGCTCACCTTCTGGACCAAAGATAAAGTTGGCAGCAAGACCAGGAGACACGTACAGCTATTTTGTTTCTTAATGTACGTCACACTCCGGCAGGCTGTGGTCAAAGGCTCCCCGTTCCACTCCTCTGCCACATCAAACAGGATATTTCCCCATCACATTCGACCACCTTGTTATCATTTCTCAAATGGCATTCGATTGACAAGTTCCAGTATGGAGGTGTGCTCTGATCTAATTTACCCTTTTATTAAAATTCACAGGATCACCGAGGACTGTGAGAGAAAATAGATTCGATGTTCCTGCACTTCCCGGGCTGGAATGTAGAGCTTCAGACGCCGAGAGATAATCAAGTGAGTCTGGTGACTGGAACAAGTAGAGCAGGCGATGTGAAATACGACTCCTGTGAGGTTTTAATACTGTAACGCACGGTCGGATATTTCATTCATCCAAGACAGCTCATCCAATCGGGCTTGCAGTGGTCCAGAAACAATCCCAGAAAGGCTGAGGTGTTAGCCAAGGTTCAGTCAAGACTGGACTGCAGTCCTTCACATGGCAAAGAGATTCACAGACAACACACAAAAGTGATTGTGAGTCACCATTAAACTTATGATACAGGATGAAATCCCAGACAGAGGCCTTTTTAGAACAGCGAGAACGTGCAAACCCAGCACTTACCACGTGCAGTCGGGACCGCGGTGCTACCCACAGAGTCACCACGGCGTCCTGCATCGATCTCAAGGGTCTAAACACCGAACACAAGGCACCAAGGCCAATCGCTACTCATGCATAGGTGGACTCAGGGGAATTTAAGCTGTTCCAAAAGTTCAAAAAAGTCTCATCAGAACCGCAACACGATAAAAACCAAAATCGTCGGGGAACATTTAATAAACGTTCTCAGTGATAAATCTACTGAAAGACAGGGAGAATCACCCGGTGCTGAAAACCATTCACAGAGACGTGATGAGTCTGTACGATCAGGTTGAGTCTGCAGCAGTGAGTGACGTGTTTCAATGGCCATATAGTCCTGGCTGAGTCAGCTGCACATGTAGCCACTGTGATTTAGCTTTGAAAATCCAGCCCGGATAAGTCAGTAACCAAAGAGCCTGAGGACAGTAACCAGCCAGCTGGACATAGCATTCTCAGCAGAATACTCAGTTTGTGGTTTTTGTAGTTACGGTTAATTACCTGCAAAGCTTTCTACTTTGTGAACAGGTACGACCTGTCCAGCCTGAAACTCAATCAGGATCCCTGAATTTTTGCTCCGGATTGAAAAATTAGAATCGCATCATTACGCAATCATGTGAAACCGGATTCTCTAAATGATGTCGGGGGATTCGGGCGGTCAGAACTTGTTCTCCAAGTCCAAATTTCCACACACCGTTCATCTTGTCAGTGTTCATATGGAAAACAAAGGGCTACCAGCTACCAGCCTAAAGTTCACTAGCCAAAGACACAGGAAGAGCCAGGCAGAGAAGTCACCGTTCATTCAGAACCATCAGCGATTCAACGTCATTCGGTGAAAAAAATGGAGCGGTTACATATTAAATATAGCTAAATTCTCCTACTAAATGTTACTTTTCAAACACTATAGCCATATATTTGCATTACCAACATAGCATAAATGTCATATTGTAACATTTACTACTTTGTAAATAACTGTTTCAATCTCAGTTGATATTACCAGTGTTGAATTTAGATAGGAAAATCAAATCTTCCATGGCTAAGCATATCTGGCTAAAGTAGAAGTCAAGAGGAAACACCCAATAGCACAGAATAATTTACATAACAATAATAATTCAGCTGAACAGCAGTAATTTGGCTGCTTCTTCTTGTAGTGAATTGCAATTACCAGTTGTTTGTGAATAATTGGCAGCTAGGGAATAAAAATACCAGTTTTTCATGCGTTATTTATTTATTTTTTTTATCTCTGCTGGCTGTACTTTGTACTTCATGCTTTTTTAGAATGTTGCAGAGCTGAAGGATGATGAGTGCTTCCTTCACTGCAAATGCACGTAACCGCAAGGGGATTGAGTTCGCCCAGCAACGAACAGATCGTTACAGAGGTATAATGGTGTGGTTTCTATTCAAATCACAAAACTACACTGAAGATATTTCAAGACAGTCACTTTATAGTGATGAATTACACAGCACGTGAACCTGGATGCTATCCCAGGGAGCACCGGGTTCAAGCGATGGGGCATTCAGGACACAATGTCTGGTGATGATACAGCACCTATGCATCCAGTGAGATACTACATTAGTTATTTGCCATTTGTGCATTTTAAACAGGACCGTTATTTCTCAGGCACAGTTTTCAGTTAAGAGTCTTGCTCGAGGGCCCTATGGTGACATGACTACCGTTACAACTGGACAGAGTTAAAGAAAAAAGAAAAAAAAAAAAAATCATTTACACCTAGGACTTGAACACATACCAGAGTCCCAATTAACCGAGACTGCTCACAGCCACGTAGCCAGGCTTCCTACCTGTCACATTTTGCTCCTCAGTTGGAACCCCTCCGAGTTGTGATCTCCGACAGGACTCAGGCCAGCAACCGTGAGGTACTTAGGTAAGGTGGCTCAGATGGACCCAAGCATCACGATACAGGGGCTTTCACAAATAACAAAGGTACTGGTAGGGCCAAAACTAGGTTAGACTATTATCAACCAGGAACCAAGACAAACCAGACACGAAGACTGGAAAACATCTGACAAATCACAATCTGACAGCCAAACCAGAGAACAGACATAAAATCAGAAAGCCAGCTCAAGAAGCAGATCATTAAGAGTGATTAATTAACACCCAACCTCACGACTTTAGCTAGGCACACCTGAAATAGCTTGATATCAGGTAAGAGTAATCAAACACTGAAGCCACCTTGAGGTAGGCGTGGTCATAAAGACCGACCACATCTGCTGAAGGTAACTAGCGAAAAGGATTTGGGACCGGATGTGAGAACGGATTCAATGTCACAACCTTCTAGACAAGGGCACAGAACCCCATTTCACTGAGAGCTACACCACAGACAAACACCCATCTTCCAATGACTTATCCTGGACAGGATCATGGGAATGAAAATGAATCCATTACCACAAAAAGATAAGCATGATGATATTGTGTGTACACCAATAGTTTCTCCACCCACATCCAGCCCTAACCATAACTAACCCAACAATATACAAGAATTTGGGCTCTTTTGGTTTTTTTGATTGTATTCACAGATTTTTAAAAAATTGAGTTTTCCTTTGTGGGGACAAGGTAAAAATCTTAGGTTTTGATTACCTCCTGGGGACGTTTTGTCTGCAAAATTTAATATAAACTTGGTACACGCACACACACACTCACACACAAGCACAGCTTTTGCTAGACCATGATACATCCATCAAAGCATAGCATGATTTAATTGTCTCAATCTAACTCTTGGCCTTTCCCAGGTGCTGGTATTGCCTTACTGTCGAGTTCAACATGAATAAATACACTTTGTATGGATATATTGCTGAAGTTTAACGGTGTATGGTCCGTTCAGAAACACAACACCTGGCACAATGTCTCAGAACTACGGTACATAAATTGGAAGTCATTTCATACTGAAGAATGATTCGGTGCCACTCGATAACTAAACCTAACTCTCGTACCAGCCAGCTAACATCTGTACGTGGAGCGCAGCCCCAAACCCAACTGCATGTTTCTTAAGCAAGTGAGAAACCGCACATTTTGAAATGAAGCATGAGTCACGAGGAGTAACCAATCAGAAAGGATATTTACTCAGCCTGGAAACCGCGGTGACAGAAGGGCCAACTGGAGTGTGATGGGTGACTCTGGGGCACACCCGCTCTTCCAACGCGAAAGACAACGGAAAACAGAGATGGCTGTGGCACACTGGAAGCAATGACAACCCTGAAAATGGTCCAATTTTAGACTGTCAATTTGCACTGCATTTCATTGAAAGAATGCTAATTATTTTCGTGAGTGGGATTGACAGGGCATGCGGCGTGCAGATAACCTGCTTTTAGAGGTGACTCAGAGAGGGAGAGAGTCTGAACGGATTGTTCCGGAATAAGAGTGAGGGCACCGCTAGGCTGCAGGCTCAAGACCCCGCTGCTCATTCACACGCGTAAAGGGAGCACATCCATGTGTTATAACATGGCGTCACGGAAAAGGGAAGCGAGGTCCCAGCGAGAGCACACGCCAGCGTGGGGTATCCGTGCTGACGAGGCCGTTGTGTGCGGACCAGGGTCTTCCCTGCATTTCCTACGTTGATGAGGTTTGGTCACTTTCACACCATACAAATGTGACTTATAAAGGCGATAGATGTGAAAAACTACAGTTTAATTTCAAGTAAAAGATCGAAAATGAAATGCCTAGTCTATTTAGGCGGGAAAACTAGATACGTACAAGCTAAGTGTTGACACTTCTTAGGTTTCATAAAATGTGATCTGCAGCTATTTAGGATGAAAACCTTCAGAATTTCATAGCAAACCTGGATTGGTCTGATAGTTCTACAACCACCCATTCTCATAAATGAATAGCTTATCCTACAGAAGTGAGATCAATCACAATATTTAGCCTGCATCATTCACTTAAATGATTTATCTAGCAGATGCTTTAGTCCAAAGCAATGTGAGGATGGCTTGGGGTCAGCCAGCAACGACATCCTTAGAGCGGAACAGGACTTTGCTCAAGGGTCAAATCGGTGATGATGTTACACTACCATCCAGGGGATTTGAATCCACAACCTTCCGAACACAGGCTCAAACCCCTTACCCACAGAGATACACACTGTCTCCCATCATAGTTAAATCACGTCAGTGTAAATTCCTTCATTTTGTTTACGTACCAATGAACTCGTTCACATCAATCACCACACGACAAAGAGGTTTTCTGTCTATTAAATGCCTCTCAGAAGTATTCAGAAGAAGAATCCGTTTTTATTCTGCTGCATGGAACAGGTAGGATAGACAACACCCAAACAATCTCCCGGATCACAGCTGCACCGCCGTTAAACGGACTGTTTTTCTAGGATTATACACCTGTCAGAGGCATGATTAATGCCTCCTGAAACCAGTGCATATTCAGATTTGGCACATCTGATTTAGAAAGCTAATTTAAGGCTGTGAGCAATAGCGTCAGTGAATTTGTCTACCTTTTTACGATGTTTATTTATCCAAAGCCCTCTGCACGTCGCCATTATTCAGAGGGATGCCTTACTGATCTCCACAACAAAGTGTGTACCACTGGTTAATAAATCTCCTCTGGTTTACAGCCACTAGGAAGGAGACTATAAAAATGGCATATAACAACTTATGTAAACTTAAATTAGCTTGATAGACCTAAAAAAAAATGTTTTTCCCCTTTTCTTAAGAACCAGCAGCATTAGAAAGTCATGACGACAGACTTAATTTTATAATTACATGCTGAAGATGGTCACCTTTGCCCTAACTCTAATGTCAGCAATACTGAAATCCCCAAAGCAAACTCTAACATAAAAACAATATCCAACAGTGACCCGTATCCTAGCAGATGATGGATTTAAGGGGCTTCGCACAATCTAGCAGTCCTATTAAAAAAAAAAAAAAAAGAGAGCCAAATAGAAAATTGCACGTCAGCCAAAATTCAGCACAAGTGGCTGATTGTCTGCCTGAGAACTTCAAAGATTGATCAGCTCTGCTCGACTGTGCAGGCCTTGAACTCAGGTGTGTCTGCTTAGAGACAAGCACCAGCAAGGCCTGCTTAAAACCTAGAAGCACGTCTCACAAACCTAGAAAATGGCATTTGTTCTGTTTCGAATTTATTTTACAACAGAAGTCTTGCCAGCTAAGTCTTAACGGACACTTTTATTTTTTTGGACTAGACTGGATAGCCAGTGATTTGCTTTCAACCTCAGACTACACATTATTGCATTTTATGACTCATAAACTAAGTACATTTCTTCTGGATTTCTCCGAACAGTTCCTGTTCCATGTTCATTTTTGCTGAACGCTTATCCAGTATCCAAGGGGACCCAGGCTGTTTATTGATGTAAATAATTATTGATACATGCTATCAGAATGAGCTCATATTACACCAATAGTAAAATATGAAGGAACCACAGAGAATCCTAAGCACAGTCTATACAGTGTTTAAAGAATAACAATGTGTCGTTTAAATGAGACCTGGCAATATATCATAGGTACCCTATAACTTTTTTATATATTAATCCCAAATTTCCCTTCAGGGATTAATAAAGGATCTATTTATCTCTATCTATATTTAAAACTGTTTTGTAATAAGCTGCTCTGTTGTTGTATGAATGCACATTGATAACTGAATTTGAATCAAATTCTCTTGGTTTTTTTGTTTCTCTCTGCCACACAGATTTCAGGAACAGTGTGACGTACAGCGTGAAGTTAGCGAGCGTGAGCAGAGCACGTCGGTCCGGTCGGAGGGGTCGGAGGCGGTGCTCAGCTCGCTGTCAGATAGTGTCCTGCTTCACGTCAGCCCCCGCCCCCCCAACGGCCAAGCTTCCATCTGCAGAGTTTCCACACTCTAATGCAAACAGGGGATCATTCACGCGCTCAAGCTGGCTTTTAAGACAGGTGTTCATTAGTGCTCAGCTGGATAAACAATTTGAGCAGGAACGTTGGACGGTTTCTCTTTTACAGATTATAGTAGATGGGATAAGGTTCAAATAAAAACACCCAATGCTTCTTTGAAGTGCTTTTCCAGGCACAGGGGTACTTGGGGGAAGGGGGTGGGGGGTTCTTGAGCTTATGCCAGGCAGCATGGGGCACAGGCAACGATGCCAGTCCATTGCAGGGCACAGACATGCACACACTAAGGGTAATTTATTTTGAAACACCTGTTTAATTATCACGCAGACTGTGAGTGTAGAGCATGCATATAACACACACACGTCCCATTATCTCGCCATCCGTCAAAACCAACGACCCAGCAGCTTAACCCTGAGCCTTATGACATATTTTAATATGTCTTACGCTGAGGAGCATTTTTCATATGGCCCCATAATCTTCTTCACGATGGGCACCTGTACCCTGAAATACAGAAAACGCAGTACGGTAAACTACACAGGCCCAGCGATATCTGGTAAAATCCAATCCGATCCAATACAACCGGACTGAATATTACATCTATGTTATTATATTTGTCATAAAGATGACAGGCCAGAACGTTCTGGAACATCAAACCGACAGCATCTTTGGTATCTGCCTCATCTAAAGTTTTTATTTCGGAATAAGATTTGCCGTACTTTTGTACACGCCTAGCATAAGGCCAAGATTTGGAGAATAAAGCTGAAACAGCACCACAGGACCATCGCCCCAGGTAATGTGTACATCTGGAACCACTAACACAATTAAACATTACAAGTATTTAACCCGAGACCTGCAGTTTTTCTGCACTCTATTTTAAAAAAACGTTTCTATACACACAACTGCACCAATTACGGAATATTTGGAAATCGTATTGAGTCGGCTGTCGGCCTTTTGCGCTCCGCTGTCACGCTTTTTCTTTGATTAATTAGCTTTATAAGATTGACTCAGGAGCTTCAAGACATTCCTCCAGCGATGGAAGCACAGCAGAAAAGAGCAGAAAAAGAAACTTCATTACGTTAAAGATTTGCCCTTATTTCTTTTGTTCTAAGCTAGTTAATGACGATTATTATTAGCATGGTCGTTAAGGTCAATTAAGGACACTGCAATGCCTTCACTTTGACTGCAACGGACTGAGCTCATTGTTACTCTGTCTCTCTCGTTACAGCTCACACATTCAGCATTCAGACCCAGGTCATTATCACATCGAATTCGGGCCAGC
The DNA here is from genome assembly GCA_009936485.2 of Gymnarchus niloticus. Classification (NCBI taxonomy): domain Eukaryota; kingdom Metazoa; phylum Chordata; class Actinopteri; order Osteoglossiformes; family Gymnarchidae; genus Gymnarchus; species Gymnarchus niloticus. Next base: position 4,771,066 of record JAACJT020000007.1, read on the forward strand.
GTTCCCCGCGACAACGCCACTCCAGCGTCTTCCGCTTCCGTTTTGCCAGTCCGTTCTCTCTGCTGTTTTGTCCTCAGTCTAAGAAGAGAAAATGCACAGATCGCCGAAATAAAAATGCAGAACAAAGGCGAACAATGTGCATCGAGACATTTTTGTGCAATGCGGCCATGTTAGCTGCTCGTTATTTGGATATAAACACGATTGAGTTGTCTTTGGATGCTTTTCTGTTCGACACTTGAGTCAACATTGGCTCTGAAGAACATTCCATGTGACTAAGCTCAGTGTTTGTTATAGAAACAGGCCTGTTAGTCTCATTTAAATACCCTCATGTCCATGTGAGTCCTGCAACTTTACGGACCAATCTTACTGGGCTTGTGAACGAGATTATGATATATGCTGGAAAAAATGGCCATAACAAATCAATAACAAATATTGAAAATGACTCAAATCAGTACATCAATACATGTTACTTTGATAAGTTTCTCATTTCTCATTTCTACTGCCTGATGACTGAATAAGGAGAAGACGCCAGTTGCTTGGCTGGTAATGATTATACCATGGAGACAGCAGATAGTGTTTATGCCAAGATCTGGTAACCCAAGCACACATCATGTGTGGTGCCGATATCATAATTCATCCATAATTCAAAAAGTTCATGTTTGCTTTGGTCGTACAGGAGAAAAAGCTAAATTTATTCCAGTTGGTGATCTAAGCAAAGTCAAGGCAGATGGAGTCAAACAGCCAGTCTAACAGGTTAACGGTTACTGCCAGCTTGAATATCCAGTGAGGTCATGGAGAAGATGGTCAACCTTAGAGAAATGGAACTGAAGTCAATAACCAGTGCATTGTGGGTTGGGGTCCTTGTCAGCAGAGGGGTCAGTCTGAATGCCAGCACCCCCGAGGGAGTTGGGTGGACAGTTGACTTTGGACCCCCAGAGGATTCTTGGACGTTCCTCTCTTCTGTTGTCTCCTGCACACATCTGTTACAACTGTGCTGTGAAAGGCACTAAAAAAATAGACTGACTCAGTTGAATGGACCATGGGAGCAGAGTGCTTACCCATCAGGCATTGCCTGTAGTCGTGCTGTATGGTAACACCAGCATCCCTCGTCAGGTTTGTACCCCACCAGAAGACAAACATAAAGCTTCCAAGGGTGAGGAGAGCACCGACCAACAGAAGCTTTCTCTGTCTCCTGTCCCACTGTCATCACGTTCGGTCATCTTTAGAATGGCCGTGATGTGATGACATTCCCGGAAGCCGCCTCGGTGAAATGCGTCAGATTCCCTAAAAACTGTGATGCTCCAGGGTAGCATCCGACTCCGAGGAGCAGCTGCTCCTCAGCAGAGGGGGCGCATCCCGGCACAGAGGTGAAGCTACTCCACAGCCGACCTTCACGTTCAAAGGGACAAGACCCGGCTGTCGGTGTCACCACATCTCCACCCGACGCAGAGACTTCTCGCATCTGCTCGCTGTTCATCTCCCCTCCGTCGCGTCTCCTCCCACTACACCTCCATCTGGAGCACAGCAGCCACCTGCTTCCTGCCCTGCTGATGGCCCTCTCTCACAGCTCGCATCTCTGATACCGAGCCAGCCAAATCTCTGAGCCACGTCTGTCTCTCCATCCAAAACCCAGGTGGTGTCCTGAAAAAGGCACTATCAAGACTTTTCGGACGCACTGGCGGTACCTACAAGTTAAATCGTTAAACTCTCCAAAGAAATTACTCAAAAACCGTAGAACTTGTATGATGCGGCGATGAGCACACGCTGTCGTTTAGCCTTAATTGTTATTGTCCTGCAGTAGCTTACAGGATCACATTGGAAAGGGTTCCCTCTCCAGGTTTATGGAAGAGATTTTAATGTTCCTTAAGTCGATTTACAGTGTAATTTATTGGTTTAATGTATTATGCTGTTGCTCACAAATTCTCTCTGTTGTTTAAATTTATTCTTTTTCCCACTTTTTTATATAGTGTCCTTTGACATTTGTAAAATCGGTGCCGATTCATCCGTGTGAATTGGACCTACGCCCTTACTGGGCATTCTGATGCATGAAAAATGTAAGCCTTGCACAAACCAACAAGGTTAGGCGAATCTGGCGAGCACAACACCCGATGGTGGAATGTTCTTAATGAGCTTATCTGTAGCTACGCCCTTTATCGACGTAGCTCTCCAATGGCCTTTGCTTACTAAGATGAACAACGAAGGGTCACTTCACAGAGGTAGGGCCCTACAGGAAAGGCCCTGGACACCTCTAGGTTGTCCAGATTTATCGACAGCTGAATCCTCCTCACATTGTACTGTATACGTTAACTACTTTGGAACTTATTATTCAACTTATTTTGAAAGATCAAGTCATAAACGGATGTGCAGAAAAGCTTTCAACGTCTGAATTACTGTTTTGTTAAATTCCACTTGCCTGGAAATCATGGCATGCAGAGTAGCACTGAAACAGGTTGCCACACAAGACATCTTCACTGAGAGCAAAGAATGAAGCAGAACAATATTAGAATTTGTGTTTTTAAATGAGAATTGTGGTCATTTAGTGAGTCTTAATGCGCCCTGAACGTCCGGTGAGCTAGGTACTGTAGAAAGACTGGGCCCACGATACCAAACGGTTGCTCAAGATTCTTGTATTCTTTTTAAGCTAACCCCTTTCCAGCCCATGACTGGGCCTGTGCCACCCACCTCTGTCTGTAGCCTATAAAAGCTTCACTCAGACTCATGATGAAATATTAAACAGGTTGAAAAGACAGGCGTGGGAAAGCAGCTTGCATTTCCGATGGCTTCATTAGGTGACGGTGTCCCGTTGAAACAACGGTTGATACCTTAAATGAGAATATGATTTGGGATACGCAAGGACCGCAAAAAGAATAAGGAGATCTGAAGGAAACCCCTCACTTTACCATCCTGGGAAGGAAGCAGCTTCAGTAGTGTGGCTGGCAGGATGTGAAGCAGACATGAATTCAGTGGCAAGTTTCCTATGAACGGGATAAGGAAGTCCACTAAATGACTCAAAAACAGATTGTACCGTGTGTAGTTTGTTCAGATCGCTTTGCTTGACTGAAAAGTTGGAAGAGTTTCCATTTTACGGTGGTTATTCATTATATTTATGTAAACTTTTACGTTTTTTAGCTCCTAGCCACACAATATGATTTTAACACACACTTCGGAGGTATTTTTGACCGAACGACTGTTGCGTAAGATGGAACAGTAATTAAAGTGTACCATTCTTCAAAAACAACACAAAGAGAGTATTAGGAGCAGCTCACTGTGCCTCCCTGGCCAAGCTGTGCCTCCCTCACTCTCTGCTCCCATAAAGTGTCGCAATTCTCATTCCAAGCATGTAATTCTAACGGCAAAATGTTATTACTGTTCCATGTTAAATAAGTTTACTAATTACACGTACTGCAAGATTCGTGTATTAAATCTCACTGCTTTCAATTCGATTTAGGTTCACGTTTAATTGCCAGAGGCATTTACGGTGTTAGGCACTGTATGGACATGTTTTCTTCAGTTTACATGATTAAAATAATATGTGAACAGCCTGAAATAGCTTTATTAATTGGAGTGCCATGATACGATCCATCCATCCACCCACCCACCCACCATCCAGATCAGGGTTGCGGTGAGTCTGCAGTTCAGCACAGGAACAAGAAAAGGGCCACATTGGATGGGATGCCAGTCTACCACAGAAATAATATTCAGTACTTTGGAAGATATGTGCAGAGAAATCCTCAGGTTCTGTTCCATGTGTGAGTCAGGAGAATTCCACAGTGCTCACGTCTTTTTGCAAGATGATTTAATATACATCAAAGGGAAACGTGCCAATAAAGCAACCGTATTTTTGACAATGAGAATCTGTTGTACGATTGCAAACACACTGAAGAGTCTTCTACCAGATATTCACTTGGAGCTGTGGACCACACAACTTCACGGACCCCCATGTCTGAAAAAACAGAAATGGACCATGAGAACAATCCTTCAGTGACTCAGTGTAGATTTCTACCACAGCAGGGATGACATTTAAAAATAGGCTGAATTACGGTGAAGTTATTCTCTACGGTCACCAATGGCTCCTCATTGTATTTCGTAGATGTTTCTGTGATGGCTACAGGATTTCTGATTGACCTGGAACCCTTTAAAAGTGCCTTTCAGTGTGGCACAGTTCATCTGGAGACTACAACTGAGTCCTGCTTCAAATTAAAGTCCCTCAGAGCAACAGAGATCTCGAAATATCATCAGCTGTCATTCAATCTCAAATGAGGCTTCAAAACCCAAAGTTGGTGATGGTATCCTAAACTGACCAATCAATGCTGGTGGTAAAAGAGGCTTCAAAATCTGTGGTGAGGGAGAGTATCCTGAACTAGCCAATCAACGAAGGCCTTAAATGAGTACTCCCACCCACCACAGGTTTGGAAGCCTCACTTCTCCCATCTGTAGAATAAAAATGCAGAATTACTGGCTCTTGTGGATTCAGAGACCCGTTTATTTTTATGTCTCCCGAATGCCTCTCCTGCTCTGCCGGCCTGTTGAGTGAATCCCAGGATGTAACACAGCTTGAATGACATGTGACCCAGTTCCTGCTGTCATTACGAAATCCCGGTTGTTGAAAAAAACATCCGGTAATAAGCTCACTATTTTGTTAAAGGCAGTGATGGGGGAAGTTAAGCTATGCAGACAGTGAATTTCATGACATATTCTAACTTTAGGATACAATCAAAATATGATTTTAAGGTCCATTTTGAGTTTGTCCTGAAAGGACCCAGAGACTCATTGAATCACGTGACATTTGAACCTGTAGTCTTTGACTAGCGGATGTAAAGCATCCTGAATGGGAAGAAGGACAAATTTAATATGCTTGGTTCATAATATGCTTGTGTCCCTAGAGAACCGTGAAAAAATGAAGACTGAGCCTTTGATCCAAGTCTTAACTGCCCTCAAGTTCAAACTTGGCATAAATGATGCAGAGCAGGTATCCATTCCTCTCATCTTGTGCGATCCCTAATTTGTCGCTGATGACTAATAATAATAATCACACTCCGCGAATTTCATGAAGCACTCTTTCTGAAATGATGCCTAATGAAAACATTGCTAGACGAAACATGTGACAGGAAAAGCAGGGCCTTGAGCCAGAAAATGCCACAGCTGCCAAAGCTCTCATTTCTCCTAACTCACATCGCAAACTCTCTGTAGGTATATTTGCCATAATCGCTCATAGACCCAAAATTATAAAACAATCCAGTTATTTTACAATAAATTATTTTAAACAGAAAAGTAGTTATGGCAACAGATGAGTCAACCAATCACGGGACTCTGCCATAGTCAATGGGTGGGGTTTACTGGCCCCACCCCTTTTCCTGCCTACTTTTCTCTTTGGCTTCTTGGTTCTGGTTGCCCTCAAACAGTCTGCTTTGAGTAGAGGGTTACACAAGCTCTACACACCACAAGAAGTTCATGTCAGAGCTGAAGACATCTACAATGCAAGCTTAGTGCTCCACAAGCAACACGGAGCACAGCAATTTGTACTTGTTTGTTTGCAAAGCAGAAAGAAGAAGCACATCTCAGTTTCTTTTTATACCTGTTTATTTTATCATTTTAGACCTGGAAACTTAAAATACTAAACCAGACAGATTTGTTACAACTTTGCCGGACCATGCAGTTTTCTGATGGAGCGGGTTCCTTAAGTAGTTAGACCGAACGATCAAACAAGCCTGTCAGATACAGATGGATCTGCTCTGCAAAGTGAAGAAAAATTAGCTATTTTACCGGGTGTCAGAAGTTAACCAGCCAGTAGAAATAATCCCGTTTCAATATGCCTTGGGTGTGATGGATGCACTCAGCATCAGCCGTTGATTTATGGTACGGGAGGCTCTGGGGAACATAGAGTTGTATTACACTAGCAACACCCCCACACATACAGGTGTACCGAGAAACAGCCACGTGCAGACGCCCTCAGAGACATAACCGATTCAAAAGCAGCGTGTCATGTTTGTCTGGCTCTTTGGCTTAGAAGTTCATGTCTGTGTTTTGGAGGTCACCGTAATCATGCCACTATTTACCCCAAAAATTGCTTCTGTGGTGCCGAATTAATGGCTGGCCATGCACTCTGACCCCAAGCTTCGCTCTCACTTGAAGCTGTGTCTGTGTCTTGTAGAGAGCAAAAGGGTTTTGTGATGACCGAAGATTCCAGTTAATGTACCTGTTTCCAGAAAATGGCCAAATGAACATCAACTGACTCAACCGAAACTGGTTAAGGTGGAACTGTATTGTTAGGGTCAGATAAAAGATTATATATATTAGCAGAGAGGAGTGTACACAGGCCAGCAGGGCTTCCCAAGGACTAAAACTAGTGTTTGATTCACTTTGTTCTTTGATTTTAGGAGTGAATTATGTTTTGATGGGTTTCTTCCAAAATACTTGCATCAGTAGTAATCTGAAACAGACCACAGGGTTACCAGCTACTGTCAACAGAAGTCCAGGCTTGGTCTACCTTCCAAAAAGAATAACTCTTTAAATTAGCACTCAGTTCACCGCTCTTAGGTCAGCGACACGGCTGCTTGATTTCACAGAAGCTAGAAGTGATGAAGCAATAATTCACTATTTAACACAGTCGCCGTGTCGGCAGCAGCTTTAACGCAGTGTTATTAAGAGGTACAAGAAAAACAGAAACTGTCAGCATTCAACGGAATCCCAGATCATGCATTCCGTAAATGCAGAACGCAGAGGGGGAAAAGGACGACATACGGGCGGGACCCTAGAAATGACCAAGCAATCGCATTAGAGCTGGCCAGCTCAATGCTCCTGTCGATGTCAGCCAGATGCACTTACTCTTTATTAAGCTACGCACTGTCTTTGTTCAGTCAGCATACACAAACTGGGGATACTCGTACCATTTCTGACTTCTCTGTTCCCCATTTATTCTAGGTGTAGGGATATCGATGAGATGCAAGTAGGATGTACAAATATATCAGAATGTAAAATTGGTGTTCTTAAGATTTAAACATCTTATACGTGATGAACTGCCTTCTGGTCCAGGACGAGCACTGAGTCACAACAGCACTAATACAATGACCAGTGGTTACTGGATGTGTGTGTGAAAAACTCACCAAATACACTGGACGTGTTTATTTTACTTAATTTTTCCTCTAGTCTTGAAATGTGGTTAAGCAAGTTAGCTAAGAAATTCATACGTATGTTTCCTTAAGGCTATCTGGCCAACTAAAGTGAGACAAAAAAACGCAACAGCAGACAATGAACACCAAAAACCACTACTGTAGAACCTCAGCCGATCCACAGACAAAAGACCGTGCATCAAAACAAAGCTCTCACGAAAGACAGCACGGCAATAAACATCCTCACTGATTACTGAGCACAATATTCATTCAAGAGCATAAATGTAGTGTGTAGTGAGGAACCATGGTGACAAGCAGGCCAATTACCACATTTCTCAAGACATTTCCAAGGCTCCGTGGAGTAAAGCAGCTATCTATATTTATTCCCCTCTCAAGCTAGTACTTCAGAGCCGAAACTTGGTGAAAACGTTCATTATACCATTCATCTTTCCAATGATGAGTGAGGTCATCTTTTCTAACATTTTTAGAGGGAATCAAAGATGGAGGACTTTACAAATCAAAATAAGAAACTCATAAATAATAGCCATTACCCAGAACAATACATTTTTATGACTGCCATCAGTTAAAGTGTTTATTTTTAAAAATAAACCATAGAAATGTTACCACAGCAGGGCATCAAGTTAGAATCTGGGTGGTTTACCTGGGCTGCAAGAATGGTGCTGGGTCAGGGAGCAGGCGGAACCACGGAGTGCCGGGATGGGGATCTGGAGGGTCAGGATTACTGGGGGGACAGGTGTTTCCTTTGGGGGACTACAGGGATGAGGTAAGGACAGGGTCACCATGACACTGAGGAGAGTGACAAAAAAAAGAGATGTAGCAGAAGGATGCTGATGGGGTCAGGGTCTGGCAGGGTTTTAGGGGGGCACGAAACGACAGGACTGTCGACTTCCACAAGCTTCAGCGGTGACACAAACGACCCTCACATGGCCATGCCCACATGCCAGCTTTCCTCCAACACACGTGATGGCGGCTCCTCATTCTGCCATGAAAGGATGTGGAGACTGCAGGACGCTGCTGGGTAAACAAAACGCAGAGTACCCCCAGCATGGTGATGTATGAAAACAGGCAAGCAGCTCCTGCAGTGTTACAGCAGGAAAAAGGGGGGCTTAAAATGATTTCTTCAGCATGCTCTTTAATAGTAAAAATAATCCCAGGGAACACAGGCAATGGCAGCCATTGAAATTAAATTACTCGCTAAATTGATTATCATTCTTCAGTATCTCTCCATGCAATGCAATAAACATTTAAGGATTTATGATTACCAGCAATTATTCTTAAAGTATAGACTATTATTTCCATTAGCGGCAATCAGAGAGCATTTGTACACTACAATAAAAATAAAAACCAAAACTCGCAATGCCAAAAATGGCAGTAATTAAATCCTTTTCTGCGGGAAACGAGCGTCCAGAAAACCAGTATTCGTATCTCTGCATCTGTCCTCGCTGCGTCACGTGTCACGTCAGGGGTTTGGAGTCACTTACCAAACCACGGAAACGCGACGTGTCTGAACAGAAAATATGAGCATAAATAAACCAACATGAATCAAACTGAAGCTGGGCGTTTAAATCGTCACCGTGGAAAAAAAGCGGCCGCCCTTAAATTTATTTCAGGACATATTAAATTCACACACCTGCCATTACGGAACCGATCGTGAAACACGCTTTCTGGCTTTTGTCTTCGAGCCTGCAGCCAAATGGTAGACATTAAGCTAGCTTTCCAGAGGGAAACACGCGCCATCTTTCCAGCCGAGAATAAATAAGCGCCGTGAAACGGTATCCTCTCAGGGAAGACGTGAAATTTCTTTGGCCCCCGAGTGTTTATTCTGGTTAATTAATGTGTAGGGAGCAGGTTCCTTAACAGAGCTCAAGTTAATAGTTCCTACCCTGAGGAGCTGATGCCTGGACAAAGCAGCTCCAAAGTAGGCCATTTAATAAGCTCACATATCGAAAGAAATGCTTTAATATTTGAAAGCCTGCAGGTCTTCTTACACACACATATTTAATCAGGGGGTTTTAAATACTTCTCTTACTTTCACACAACTTTTCTCTTCCCTCTCATCACCCATCAAATAAAGAATTCATTTCACATTTAAAGGTAAAGACATGAGGAGGTCTCTTACAGAACGTGTAAACAGACACCGTTTGTCACGGTATTGCTGAAGTGGTGACCACTCATAAAGCAGCTCCCCGTGTTTATACCCCACCCGTTATTACCACGATACTTTATAATATTGGTGGACTTTTTTTTTAATCATAGTTTTAGGGGTGTCTTCGACTCAAAAGCAGATGTGAAAATTCCTCAAGACTTGACCATTCTGTGACTTTAGCCAGCAAAATATGCAAATCTTAGGATGTGGAGTCTGGAGGGAAAATGAGAATGAAAGAAAGCAGCAAGAGACAGTTAAAAGGTGACAAGACAGATGCTGGAGAGGAGGAACCCCACAGCAGGTCAGCTGACAGGAATTCGGCACTTTTAGAACAGCGTTTTTCAAACCCACCGCGAGCTGCCAGACCGAGGCATAGAATCAGTAAAAGAGTGAAAAAATGGAAATATCCGTGTGCAGAATGCAGCAGTGCAAAGCTAGACTCTCAGCACTGAATTATAAGCACTTCTTTGTGTACTGGTCAAGCCTTTTAAGTCATTTTCTACCCTCTCGGCGTCCCCCGCCTCCCTCGCAATGACCTCAAGGGCAGGTTGTGATGTTGCGCTAAAGATCCAGTTGACCCCTGACCCACTCAGGGGCTTCCAGCACATTCAGGCTCGGTCAGCGAGAAAATTCTGCCCCCCGTGTGGACGCAGTGAGCCGAGTAGTAGGGTGTACACTGAAGAACATCGTAGATAGCGGTAGGGGTGCTGGGGGAGGACTGACTCATGCTATTAACTTCTCCATCGAAGGTTCCACTAGGACTTGAGAATCTTGGCTGTGTTCTTCTGGAAAAGCCAAACAGGAGGTACAGGGACCAACTTGAATCTATAACCCCAAGTCTCTGATCAGAAAGGATGTTTTCGAAGGCCCTTGAAACTCAACACACAAAGTCCGCGTGCCAGGGATCACGTTTTGGCATATTAACTGAGAGGTATGGGGGGACAGTCACATCAATGCACGCATGATGTCTAGAGAGACCAAATCATGGGTCTATATGTTTCTCCTTAAGCTGTCAGAGTGGATCCGACACAAACTTCAGACACACGCTAGTGGAGACACTGCTTTGGTCGTGCCTCACCTTTAAATCTTTTTTCATTTCCTCAGTAAAAGAAAAACATCAGCCTCACTGAGATTACGTCCCTGCCAAGACTCTTTTTCCATAGGACTTCAGTGCTTAAGCGGACTTTGTCGATTAATCTGTATCAGAAAGAGGTAATAACTTCAGGTTTGATCCAACGAAACAGGTTCCTTGACAAGGCAGATGGAGGACATCCTGGAGAACAAGCAGGAGCGTGGGCCCCAGAGTTTCCCTTTAAAAGAATCTGGTGCCACTGAGGAACACCCTCTGCTCGACCCATGCCTCATACCTGTGGCACCATGGGGACGTCCCACCTCCCGCTCCTGGCCTTTCCGAACAGAGGCCTCCTTTATACATCCAGTGCCCAGGCAAGAAGTTCTCACCCAGTTCAAATAAACACGCAGCCGTCACTTTGCGAGGAGCGTGGCGTTTTCTGCTTTTCCGGAGGGGGGGGGATGAAAGAAGGCTGCAGGATGCGGAGCATGACTCGAGCGAGACCAGGAAAATGAGAGCCACACTCAGGAAAAGCCCCTTGGTTAAAAAAAGACACAAGAAAAACAAGGCCCCTTTTGGGACGGCTCTGGTAATTTGCTGCGGTACGAATATGAGAATTCTCACGCAATTTCACTAGGGAAGTCAAACAACAGAGACGCAATAGAACGCATCAGCGACTGCCACAGCTAAACCATTATAGACCAGACCATTAAAAGCAGCTCTGATTGCAAAACATTATTTGCTGGAACGCTCCGTATGTAAAATAACCGCTTGAGTGTAAAAGAAAATCGTGAATCCAGCTCCTTTAGCACTGCAGATTTTTCGTACTCCCTACAGAGCACTTTCAGACAGACAGTAAAATCCAGCTGCGGGACTTGCTGAGGTGAACAGAGAAAGAACGCTTTTTTTTTTTTCTAAGAGGGCCGTTAGTGAGACAATGCGGCCATTGACCGCAGAGAGCGATGCCACCAGGCTGGATGAATGGGGGAAATCGTGTGCAGCCCAACACAGGACAGGAGGCAGACGGTCAACCAGGAAATCCCAGGAAAACTGCTTACCGCACTCCCTGACATCAAAGGGGGCCCCATTGCTGGCATCTCGGAAGGGTCTAGGGGATGGTAGGATGGAGAAAGAGGTGGACGGACATGTTGTAAGCTTACCCTATGAAAGCCCATGCCGAAAAGATGGATTATCAAACAAACCATCCCCACTCGGCACCTCTTTTGGACCCAGAGTGACAGAGAGACTTGGCTCCAACATCTGTTGGGGTTAGGGTGGTGTCACCCAGTAGGGGTGGAGGCTGACTAGGGGAACACGTGTAATAGTGTACTCATGTAATGAACTGCCCTCTCAGGACACTGGTGTAAAACTATCCCCCCGAAGCAGGGCCACTCTGGCTGTCAGAAAGAGCTACAAAGATGACCCCTAGGATTGGATGAAAAACCTATTAGCCCCACCTCTTATGACCCTGAGGATTGGATGGAAAACTTATTAGCCCCGCCTCTTCTTTGCCACAGTTCCATGATTCACCTGTGAAGACAAAACCTGCCATGCAACGTTCGGGAACATGCCAGGCCCTCACCGGCACCGCCTGCTGATCTGAGAACAGCACGGGGCCACAGCTCACCTCCCGTAACCGCAATGATCCATTAATTCTCGACCGTGTCGCCTCCTTTCGACCGTCCGCCGAGTGGGACAAAAGCATGGCAGGAAATAAAACCAGTTCTGCACTCCTCGTTAAAATTTCGCGACCTCAGAATACACCTTTAAAGCTGAGTTTAATAACAGTACATGCAATTAAAATCGTTTCTCATTAAAATCATTAATGAAAGTAATTTCTATTGTTAGTGTATGTTTTTATTGAACTCATTTGACTTGTACTTTTAAAACATTGGAAGTTTAAGAATCACACTTTGGTAAATTTCCAAAAACATACTTTTAACTTAAAGCTTATTGCCAACGGCAACATGTAAATGAAATATGACACCTGCGCAGCCGATAGCGACACCATCAAACAAAGATGTCAAGTGCAGGTAGTTTTCTAGAAGCTGTTTTGTCAATCAATGCCACGTAATATTGGCATGTGACCGCCGCTCCCCTTCGCATCCCGTAAAAGTCAGAACTGCGGGCCTCTTTAGGCTGCACATTCGGATCGATCTCTCAAAAGAACGCGGTTCCACTCATGTGCCCAAAGGATACCCCCCCCCAGCCCCCCCTCCTATACCACCAGGTGCATCATCCAGCATCACTGAGGCCAATGACAGACAAGTTTAAGAGCAGTCATCACCTGCTGGGCATTCCAATTCACATTGTACCCATTACTCCCAGTAAGGAATGTGACGTGTGAGAGTGGCGGTCTGTAGAAATGACCTTGGCCATGACCTCTTGAGGAGTCAGTGTGGAGATACACTTCACTTTTGACAGCTTTTGGAAGCTGCAGACCGAGGCGGAGGTGAAACTGATTCCATTTGGTCACGACGTCCCAACACCGTCCCGGAGGCAGACGTTTCAGGCCCCCAACATGCTTAAACACTCTCCACATACGTGCACAAAGCATGTACACATGGGACACCCCAGAAGACACAGACATACGAGTGTAAGGCGCCAAGCCAGCTCCACATCGGCGGAACATGGACACAAACACAGAGGGAGGGACCCGTCTTTATAAAAACAGCAAATCCAACTCTGCAATCAAATAAACATCAGTTACACAAAAATGTTTATTCAACCCTGATGAGAAAACACATATCGATAAAAATTCAGCTTTTGTTTTCTGGCACACCCTGCCCGTCTCCTTCCCATACTGGTTCCCAGTCAGAACAGTACGCAAAATCTGTTTTAGTGGGGACTGGAGACATATTCTTCTAATTCAAAAGATGAATAGAGTTCTTAATTGGTTTTATGCTAATTTAAATCGTCTCAGAGAGTAATAATTGGTTTACAATGTACAGAGAGATGTGAGTTTTTTTTCCCACCATTAGCGGTTTCCAAATAAATTCTTTTGTTGCTTAATTGTTAGAAATTCAGCATTTAATTGTCGCTCATTTGTTAAGCATTCGCCCCAACAGGGCAGCCAACAAGGATTTATCAGAAATGATCGAGCAATGCCGTGCGGACATCGTTTGCCGGAAACGCCTGCTACGCTGGTCACATGACACGTTCGCGCGCTCAGACTCGAGCCACGCGGCCGGAAGCAGGCGCGAGCCTTCATATGGCGGAGGTGTAGGTCATTGGAAAGCAGCCGGGCAATCCGCTGGCAGCCACCAGTGTAAACCATCAACCTCTCAAACAGAAATGCTCATTTCAAGCGCTAATCGCTAATGTTGACTATAATTACCTATTTTTTGTACAAAATGGAAAGTACGAATATTGGACCCCGACATAAAAATGCTATGTAAAGTGCTACTAAAGTAATCATGTAGTCTTTGTACTTCGGCTTTTAAAACAAAAGCCTCGTTTCAATCTCACGGAAACAATGAAATCACATCAAAGGTGCGCCAAAGCCAGCAAGCAGCCTGATAGCATTAAAGACAGAAATAATACTTTTAAACTACTCTGATGGCTCTTTTACAAGGCAGCGATGCTTTATGTTTCAATGCACAAGGCGAGTAAGTGTTATCTCATTCGGTATTTACGTCTTAGGGGAAAAAAGAACCTTTAAGCCTGAAGTCGAACCAAAAATAAAACTGAATTTAATTGCCTGTAGAAGGATAGATCAGAAAGAGTTTGTTTGAAAAGGATTATAACAAAGTTTGCTCAGGATTACGTCGAGCTCTGCAGCTTTTACGGTGGCATATGGCATCTAAAGGGAAGACAGACTGGAAAGTCAGGAATTTTCTGTGGTATTTGGCTCATAGCTGTTTAATCGATGAATCGATGAATATTGGCATCCCTTTAAGAACCGCATGTAGCTTCTCAGGTGAATATTTTTACTCAAAGTGAAAGAATCTCAGCTGCCAAGGGTGGATCATTTTAACCCTTTGGGATACAAAACTGGAAATAAAAACTCTTTAGACCATCTGTTTTTAAGCTATTTCAAAATAAAATGTCAAATGAGGATCACCACATTTGATCTTTGATGTCACATGATGGACAGAAGCACCTTTCAGACTGGGAGCCTTAAAGGAAACATATTTACACATGTGTGTTTCAGGCTGCACTGAATCACAGGAAAAGAAAATTTAACTGAACGGAAACAGCCCAGGTTCGACTCAGAGCTAAACAATAAATCGCCTTTTAAAGTGCAGAGTCATCCAATGTTTATCCTAGGGTTATGAAAATAATTTTAAAGCTCGAAGCCTGGGGTATCGTGGAGTGACATATTGATGTGGCAATGGACCAACTGGACTGCTGTGCCATGCACAATCTCTTCACGCAAGGAGGAATCGGGTCATGCTTGAGCCAAGGTGCTGACATCTGGCTTCTATTGAGGGTCACATGAATCATCTCTCTCGGTGCATATTTACTTTGAAAAATAATATTTTTAAAATCCACTGAACAGAGTGGAGGATGGGGACCCCGGCCAAATCTGAGAGGCTTGTTTAGTTTTGATTGATTCTTGTGTACCTCTGACAATTAATGACCCCAAGTTAATTGGTGTACTACTGCTCATGGCTCTCGATTAATCTCAGGATGACATCACTTGAATTGCCCATTACTATGAGTTCTTCTCGGCCTGACGCTCCCGATGGAGGGACTGCTCTTGGTCTACACGTGCAGTATTGGGACAGAACGACGAGGCACCAGGCACAGGCCCAGGCCTGCTCTAGCTGGCCATCAGAAGATCTGCAAGCCTTGAGAAGAAACTGCTTCCATGGCTCGTTGTGCCTTTTCTTATGCTGTGACCAGCCTGGTGAAGATCACTGAATGCATCTCAGCTCATAGAAGGCAGGACGGCAAGCGGAGGACAGCAGAGACATCTGTAATATTCATCTTTGGATGGTGGCTCACCTCCGGGCCCATCTCATGGACATTGCCGACCACAGGGCACTTTCAGTGGTGACTCATTCTATCCCCTACCATTATGCAAATGGTCCGCTTCCTGGAACTCTGCGTTTCCAGTGCCGGCTCGATCCGTCGTTCCATCGGTTGTTTCTAATTACATGTGGACTCGTCAGGCTGTGAGAATGTCTTTGCCTGCGGGCTTCCTCCTGCAGGGAGTGTGGCGAGATGGCAGTGAGAGGCTTTCAAAGGGATTACCTGAATAGCTGTGTATAATGAGGATCGAAACTCTGCTTGCTTACATCAGCGAAAGCCTGTTGTTTCAAAAAGTGCCAGGGCCTGACCACCCTCAAGCCTAACCCTGAACCTGTTACCATAGCAACCCATCAGCCGAGAGTTTCTTAAATTCCACAGTCAGGAGCTGCAATTAAGCTTTATTAACATCTCTGTTGTGACAATGTCTTCAGTTGCCGAGTGACAGTGGCTTTCCTTGGGGCCTTCCAGAACAGGTCACAAACAGTTGAGTAACCCAGAATGAGTTGGTCCTTCAGAGCCTTTGCTGTTGTGGTATAAATATAACACGACAGTGACGGGTACAGGGAAACGTGAGATGAGTGCTTTAACAAAATCTCTGCAGAGAAATCAAGCCGCAAAAAAATCACCGGGGATCAGGTGGTACCTTAGTGGAAGGCACTGGCATCTTGAGGGAAAGCTGGAACGAAAGATAAAGGTCCACTGAATTATCCATGTTCAATGAGGCTTTGCAGTAGGCCCTGCAGTCTGACGAGTCAGCACAACCCTTCCCAGAAGGGTGCTAAATGGTCATGTGACACTCTAGCCAACACAGATCTTCTGGGTACAAAGGCAGGATGGAGAGAGGGCAGAGGATGGCAAAGACTGGCCTACACAAATGTCAAAAAAGACTGATATCACATGAGGACCAACCGAAGGCTGTTGAAATATACTGCCGTTTAATTAGATGAAAATGAGATAAAAAAGAAAGATCTGTCTGATCACCTCAAAAATGGATGCATTGAAAATAACACCTGAGCTTTTAAAGACAATTTTCAAAGTGACCAGTCGCAAACCTGCCCCTTAGTGGAATGATGTAATTTACATCACAAATGGCTCCATGCAAACTGACCCTATCCTTTGTCAGTTAACAGCACCTGTGCCCCACAGCAGATGTGCCAAACGGCTTGAAGTCAGTGAAATATCCAACGCTCAGCGGAAAAATTCACGGAAATTTCATTGTGGAACAGGCGAGCGGAGCTGTTTACAGGAAGTGGGTCTTTTTCGGGGGCTTTTAACAGCACTGATTTAATTAGGCCACAAATAGTCAGAGTAATGCAATTTAAGAAGAATACAAACATGATTTAGCTATTTAATTGAGTGCCATCATAATGCATTCCATTAAGGTTCAAGCTAACGAATTAAGCTATAAAAATTAACAATTTGTTGTGTCCCACCAGGTTTAAGTTCAGAGACGGAGGAGGAACTGAACGCCGATTGTTTGTAGGTGAAGGTATCGGGTGGAAGCACATCTTGGAGATGCCAAAGAAGGTGACAGAGCGTGGTTCGGCCTGCTGGAGGCCTTAGACACCTGCCCAGGGAGGAGGTGATCCCCACAGCCTTGATACCACCTGCTCGCCATTCCACTTCCTCCCCAGCTGAAAAGCCCACCCCACCTGAACAGAAGAAACACTGCCTTGTGGACCCCCTGGTCCCCCACCCCCTGATAGCTACACTCCTGAGTGGGGGCCAGGCACTCTCCATGTCCACACAGTACTACTGGGCTTTTATATTCTCCTGTGTGTCTGACGTGGACCATTCTCAAGACCACGTGTGTTTTAATGTGTTGTATGTTTAGCATAACTCATAGTGCCATAAGCATACATGGAAATGTAAATGATATAAATGACTGACTAAACGTACAAATTTGCCTGCAGCATAAACAAGTTACTGAGTGTTTACTTGAAGTGTTGACATTTCATGTCATTACCTGTCTTACCACCAGGGGCAGCGTTTCACATCTGTCCGTTAAACGTGACACAAACAGCCTTCATTTCTCATTTTTTACATCCATCCAGTACGGGTGTTGCAGTTCAGCTACAATCTCTCAACCCCTAAAAGGGAGGGGTGCCTCGAACAGACTAACTCAACATCGGGGCCAACCAGCCAAATGAAAAAACGATATGCTGTTAATTTATGAGAGCATGCTGAACTCAAAATTTAATTTCACAGTTATTAAACTTCTCGGAAGCAGTTCTCCTCTTTTGGCTTGCTAACAGCCTGACGGTGGGGTACGGGATTCGCCAAGCAGCATCCACGCACCCTGGAGGAACCAGATCCACCTTGAAATTGGCATCATGAAATACAAAGTGTGCGGTGAACAAGAACCTGGAACGGATGGTAAATAATCCATTTCCCGGGCGCTCTCTGAAGTCACATTCTTCAGTCAGTATCCTAATCATTCAAATCAGTTGTTTTACGTCGAGTGATAATTTACCTGATCGTCACAGTCCAGAAAGTTACGGAAAGGTCCACTAGGCCCAGGCCAAGCCTGAGCACTGAACCAAGAGGAGGCACAGTAGTGAAGGTCCAATTCACCTAGCAAAAAATGCTGGAGCACCAGAGGGATGATGCCATGCCTGACATCATCACCCCAACCCCGCTGACTAACGCTACTCTTCGTACGTTTGTGAGAGCCCTGGTCCCCTCAGTCTAATGGTTAACCAGCAGAAGCAGGTGATCAATAAGCGAGGATTGAGACCCAAATATTCACCACATGGCGTGAATATTTACAACAAAAGACACACCCAGACATGAAAGCTAATGACATGGGATGTCAAAAATGAACAGGTTGTATTTATGCATCATTTATTAGATGCTAGTTTTACTCAGGATCAGTCACAATCTTCACTCGTCACAATGCAGGAAACAGGGAAATCTGCACGGAGACCGGTGAAATATTCCAGGATAATCTGGTGACTCTCAAGAGCCAGCATCAGAATGTGAGTGTTGCTTTAGTCAGAGAGTGACTACAGGGGTAGATTCTCAAGGGAACCAGAATAATGGGGGCTGTCTGGGTGGGTGAGTGGTGGCAAAATGGAGGGAAAACAGTGCTGAGGGTTATATAAACACCCCTAACTGCAAAATCCCGTCTGAACGCTGGAATGACACGAGGGAAATAATTCCTACAGGAGGAGGTTGTCTCGGTGCCGGAGCATCCGATAACACGCTCTCATTTCCCTCCTTTTGTCTGTGCTAATTTTCCAGCAGCGGCTGCAGTGAGCTCTGTCAGACGGTGATAAGCCCCGCCCACTAGGGCCGACTCAGCTACCGTGACTTAGCGGGGAGGGAGGGGGGGAGCCACATGGTCTTAATGGTGCGCATTCGGGAGTCGAATTCGCTCCGAATACAACCTCGCACACGGCGGGACTGCGTCTCTCTCTGAATGGCTAGACGGTTCTGTGAGATGGACGCGTGGCTGCATCATCATCGACAGTCGGTTCCACAATGGTTATACATGGAGGAGCCAATCGCGTTAAAGGTCTTTTAATGCGCTGTAATTACTATGCCATACCACTGACTAATGGACGCTTTCAACATTCGATAGCTGGTACCAGTAATGATGAGAGGGAAAAAAAAAAGTAGAGGTCAGACATTTCATTCCTGTTATAAAATGAGAAAGATGACAGAGGTAGGGCTACTATAACTTAATACCTGCATTCAGTTCCTGCCTTCACTGATGAAAATCGTGTTGTTGGGTTTAATAGAAAAAAACTCCAGAACATTCTTGAGTTCCGCCCCTGTGTTTTGGAAGGGTTGATAAGATTATGGTAGAGTATGATGTAGAATTGCTTTGCTTGCAGTGTAAACGTCCTTCACCACATGATGACAATGCTGTCGGACTTACAAGACGCAGGATCACCGATGCAGAGCAGAGAGTCGCCGCATAGCATTCTCCAATAACAGAATACCTCTCTTTTGCTGTTTGGACATTAAAACTTACGAGCTAACCCGTCATCCGCTAACTAAACAGCACACACTCCAGGGAGAGCGCCATATAATTCCCCCGTAATCCCTCTGGATGAGTTCCTGGCTAAAGTTCCTTGTCAAAAGTTAAATTAATTGTCAATGTATCCGTCACAGCAGCCCTGGTGCCTCCACCAGGGAGCACAAGAGATGCCCGGAGTGAGAGGCCAGAGCATCACGAGCCAGAGACACCATCGCACGCTAAGGGCGATTTAGGGAAATGATCCACATGTCGTTGGAGAGTAGAAGGTAACTGGAATACCTACATGAACATCAGAAGAACATACAAGGTCTTCAAGGCCCGGAGGAAAGAAGGTAGAAACCGCACCACTACCACCTTCTCAACACCACCCACTCAGCTATGGCACTGCCCCTAAGCAGTGAAGGCGAGGAAGGACAAAAGGTAGAAAAATCTGATCTGTAACTCGCTACTGTCTCAGAGAATCGAGACTTTAGTCACAGCAAAACATTCCCGTTATACAGATGAACCACTCGATTCGGAGCTGATTAGTTTGCAAAACAAGCACCGTTGTCCAGTGGCCAACTGGAAATTGTTTTATTAGCAAAACCAGTCATGTCCAATGTTTACCGCGGAGATGAAAACAGACTGGTTTGCGGAATGACAAAAGTGACTGCAAAACTAGAGTTTCTAAAGGAAATTGAAACAGACTATATTTATGTATTTAGCAGATGCTTCTGTCCATAGCAACATAAAAGTAAGGAGAGCTTAGGTTCAGAGAGCAGGGCTGGCTGGGGTTAAGGGCCTTGGGGTCAGAGAGCAGGGTTGGCCTCCCTGGAGCAGTTAGGGTTAAGGGCCTAATGGCAGCATGACAACTCTGCCAACCACAGGATTCAAACCAATGACCTTTAAAACAAGGGTACAGACCCCTAACACACTCAGCTATCCATAACCTGGCATAGGCTTGGTGCTCCATTAAATAAATTTGGAAAAACAACTTGGGCCAGTTTGATCAGCGACACCTCACACCCGAACGGCTGGGCAGTGTCAGCCCAGAAGCGTGTATGAACCAACCCCCTTAACCTGCTGCCAAGGCCAGCAGCTTGTGTCATCGCCTGCTCATGCAAGCCCGCTGTGTTTATTCAGCTAAATGTTGTTTCAGTGATATGGGGGGGGTTCTGATTTATACAAACGTCAGGCTTATTATCGAGCGCTGGGGGCACAGGGGTCCCCTGCTGGGTCATGACACAGCAAGTCCACAGGAGACCTCGCAGATGGCCGGGAAAGAAATGAGAAAGTCCTGCCAAATGGCCACATTCTAAAAACGGCATCTACTGTAAGAAGTGACATTTTTAGAAAGTTATTTTTAATGTGGTCAAATGCACCAGGTATCTCAGGGCTTAGGTCATGGTTCAGGACCCAGATATTTCTGGTACTTAAAGCGATCTATGGCTGTACAATACGCAGCCCTATATAAGCCCAATATCACTTTGGAGGGGTGCATGGGAACACTAAAAGTGTGTGGAATTAATTACATTAAAATGTGTTCTCTTCCACATCTGCACAGTTAAGACAGCGCTTAAAAATCAAGTATGCATTGAAGACAGAAGGTTCTAAACGCAAGACCTACAACAGATCCCCTTCTTTGTGATATTAGTTAAAACAGACAAAATTTAGCAGGGGATAACGATTACCTGATACAGGCAAGTACAGAAACCATTTCTTATCGCTTCATAATATTCCTTTATTGAAAATAAAACGGCTGCTGATTTATTCTAAACAACAATCGTATAACAAACTCCAAATGTCCTCCCTTCGCTATAATGATTTCATGCAGCATGGGAGATTAAACAAGTTTAACAACATTAGCAAATCCAGGGGCACTCGGAGGATGTGGTGAGGGTCCAGACTGTTTAATCACAACGGGCTGAACCCGACCCAAACACTGGACCCAAACCAGGCCCGTTACAGGACATCCAGTTTTCAAATGAGAGCGTAAAACTCAATCGTGTATTAATTATAGACAGAACAACATCAAAAAGACTATTAAATGATAAACATGAAACCAAAAGAGAGAAGACAGATTTTTGATGCGTGACATAACGCCCATAATTGCTCTGAAATTACCAACACGCAGCCAATGGCTATAGAAATCACCCAACGAAAAGATTCAAAAGGACGTGGATATCATTCTCTAAAGAGTACCCTCACCCATCATTTACCTGCTTTTGGAGCATTTCAGTTTTACGCTTGGCTTTTTCTGAGGCCCATTTCCATCACAATTTTTTACATCACCGATAAACACATCGGCTATAAGTCAAACAAAAGGATGTTAAAAGAAAATCAAACAAGCCCTTACTATGTTTAGGCATTAGGGAAACTGTCAGTGGGCACACCCTAAGCACACGTACTGCTGGATTTAATGACAGAAAGCTCTGTGAAGGCCACTGTCTCAAAGCACCAACATGAGTTTAGCGGCACCCAACCCTCTGATCCGTTTTGTTGTTGTTTAGTCACGCAGTCGTGTCCGACTCTTCGCGACTCCACGGACCACAGCACGCCAGGCCGCCCTG
>JAACJT020000007.1:4805490-4816829 GCA_009936485.2 Gymnarchus niloticus
TGAAGAAGAGGAAGGGGACAGGTGTGCGCGGGCGGGGGGCAAGTAGCAATAGCTCCCAGAACGGGTGGGGGGCGGGGGGGGGGGGGAGAGAGAGAAAAAAGCAGGTCGCCAAAGAGCAGCGTTGAGAGGTAATTAGCCCAATGGGCTCAAAAGACAACTTCTATCCCTTAAAGGGGAGGGGGTCTTCAAAAGAAAGGAAGGAGGAAGGTAGAGAAACACATAGCCTCCCTTTAATTTTGTCCTTGTTGCCGCTGACACTAATTCAAGGGGCCACAATCCGAGAAGTAACATGGCTAAAGGAGGCCCTTCCAAATGAAAACAGAGCCCAAGTGATAAAAAGAAAGACCATCGTTTTGCCAGTCAGGCCAGGAGGTGAATCAGGGCTCTTCTCACTGAACTGAGAGCAAATCACACCCCTTCTTACTGTCGGTGAGAGCGAATCACGCCCCTTCTTACTGTCGGTGAGAGCGAATCACGCCCCTTCTTACTGTCGGTGAGAGCGAATCACGCCCCTTCTTACTGTCGGTGAGAGCGAATCACACTCCTCACCACAGGGTTTGAAGGGCAGCTCCAGAGATCCTGCTTCAGACACCAGGCTTGCCCATGAACAGTTCAACCCAGGATAGACAGCTGGGCCAGGAATCTCATCAAAAAGCACCAATCTTAAAGAGGATCTCTGAGAGCGATAGTCATGATGATGACCAGGGCTAAGAACGAACTGAGGTGGAAGAGGAATGTGCCATCCCAAGCTCCCCAGTAAAGACGCTGATTCAGACACGGTAGCTAATGCTCAAGTCACACATGGACAGAAAGATGAGGCTGACGGTGTCCTTGACGACATCGTAAATGAAACAGGGATAGAGAAAAGAATGAAGCGGAAGTAGCAGTAGAAATAATAAGTCATGTCGAAACAATGGGCTCCTATATAAAAACGGCGATTTTATTATTGGTGTGTCCCAGTTAGCTTGTCTTAATGGGATGTGTGAAAGCAACAGAAGAGCAGCGTTTTTAGATGTTGAGGAGGTTGAGTGATGATATTCATGCTGAGTCTGCATACGGATCAAAACAAATGATCAAGGTAGTTTTGTTCCAGTTCACACAGCAGCACTGACCTGTCTGCTCGTCCTTCTCTTCAGATTATGACATAGACAGCCCTACAGGATGGCTACAGGCTAAAAGCACTGCCTGCACCGGGATGGACCGTCAGCACATCTCTGACACTTCACAGGCTCTTGTCCTTTTAATCTGAAGATCATTGCAGAAGACCCCTCTATTTCCTTTGAATCCAGTTCGTTTGCATCAGAAAAGTTCACTTGAGTTCTTCTTGAGTGTTATTTTCCAGTGGCTGGGGTCATAACAGGTTCACGCTAAACTGTTTGTTCCAAACCATTCAGACCAACAGCTCAATGCCAAATTGAACAATCATTCTGAAGGATGTAATTAAGAGATGTTAGCATTAAATAAAATCAGCACAAAATGCACTACAGAAAGTATTCTTGATTCCTTACTGATTAAAATTTTTCTAACAGCAATTTGAGGAAATATTCTAAACTTGAATGGGATGCCAGAATTGGAGGAAGCTTGGTTTTTTGAACATAATGCACCTTTCACTAAGTGTGCTGAATTTTGTTCATTGGAAAACTCAAAGCTTTGGCAACGGGTGTCACTCACTAGCGGAGTAAATGTGATGTGGAAACTCTTCCATTAAAACGGGAATATGCTTCACAACAAAGAAGAAAGTTAAGCTCTCTGGGGGGAAAAACAGGTGGATTTGGAGAAGGCAGTTATCCATACGGTATGTCTGCATGTAGCCATTGCAGCTAAGTGACGATACTCTTGATGTAACTAACAATTAAAACGTGAACAACACAAGATTAGGAGGCGAGATGTTTACCTGACCCTCGTGTTGTTGTTTAGGTGCAGAACACGCAGCAGAAATAGGAAGATGTGAAAAGTTACATTCACTACAGAACAGCACAGCACTGCCGGCTGATTGTCAGAAAGCGAGGAATTGCAAGAACTTCCGAAGTAAGGTTCTTAACATTTTTAGTAATTACTCGCCTCCAAATGCCTCGTCTACCAAGGCTACCGTTTCCTCAGTTCCTCAGAACGTTCCACTTCAGTCCTGGTGCGAGAGGAGAGGGAATATTCATCCAGACCCAAACACACACACTTTATATCAGTTAATAAAAGTCATCTGTCAGGCAACGAAAATTACAAAAACAGTACATTTTATTTTTTTTTTTACTTACTGTAGTAAGCCATAGCTCTCAGAAGCCAATCCACTTTTGCCTGCCATCTTGCATTGTTCCAGGAGTCAACGTATGGCAGGCTGTCAGTTTAAGCAACGAAGAGCTACCAAAGTATCACTTAATGCTGACCTTATTTGTGTCTGATGTGGCTAAGCTCAAGGTTCCAGGCTCTTAAGTGTATTGTCAACAGTGAGATCTTTCAAAGAGAACCTTCGATCTACAAGACCTGAAAGTGCGCTGTATTTGAACCCGGTATATGTGTTAAGACACCTCGCTGCCTCGTTCATTCTGCCACTACTAATCCACTGCAGTGGCCATAAACCATTTTGACCCAAACGTGTCAGAAGATGCGACAAGGTGAGTCTTTACATGGTTCAGCTGTTCTAGGCAGGGATATCCAATCAGGCTTAATTAATGGCCATTAGTAATTGTGCACGTCTGTGGATTTTCAGGTCAGCAGAGCGCGGGATAAGATGTCTATAAAGAAATGTAAAATAAAGACACATTCTGTGTGAATACCGTTTAATCGCTTTAGTACTAACAGTCAATATGTACATTTAGTTGTTAAATGAAGTGTAGTTGAAGACAGCTTACAGTTTTAGTGCTCTGAATATCTGTATATTTAACTGCAGTATCTCAAATTTCGTACATTTCTGAGAGGTACAGCAGCAGAGACCTACTTGGCAACCGAATCGGTAAATTTCAGGTCCCAAGTCAAAATCTTTAACCGGTACACCTCGAGCCTCGCATCACAATGCGAACCATAAAGATGAAAGGAAGGAGGTGTGGGCGTCTCGAATGCGGGTCAGACGGAGAGGGGCACGGTATTGTTTCTCCATTCCTTCCAGTCAAATGCAATCTTTTTTTTTTTTTAAAAAAAAAAAGACTCCAGCAGCTCACTTGTGAAAATGCTCTGCAGTAAAATGTGACTGAAGCACTGAAAGCTGGAAAGCTGTAAATGGCATAAACCACAGCAGATGTGAGCGGCTCTATTTGCCGAATCACACGCGTATTCCTTTTCAGCCAGAATAAAAATCTCGCTCGATTTATCGCTCCGGGAGCTACATTCACACAGCACTGTGGACATCAGTCACATGGTCTACTTATTAGTCAATCAAGGTGACATGTCACCCCATTGAACTTTTTCCCTTGAAAATGCATGATGAATATCACTAAGGGATGGAGATGAGAATACACACAGGAAATACAACGATTTCTGCTCCTCATCCCCCATCCTGCTACAATATTTCCATGTTTCCAGAGGCACTGAAGAATTACAGCCTATCCATCCATCATAAGAAAAAAAACAACTGTGGGGATTTGTGTGTATGATCAGATCTGATTGATGAGCCTTCAAGACACAGCACTTACTTAAAACGCACAGATTCTTACGGGGCGTGGATGCCTACTGCAATCACCTGGAACCAGAAAGGCGGGCTGTGTGTCAGCCTCCCATGTTCAAAGTGACCAAGACCCTTGGTGACTGACCACCGTGACCGTCGGTCGAAATGAGACTGCTTGGTACTACGCTTCCGAAGGCGGAGACAAACGGGGTCATACACAGTGATGGTGCACCACGCAGACCCGTACGCCTTTGAAGAGATCGCCTCAAAAAGACCGGAGCACTTCCATTTGAGGCTGAAAAGCCGCTCGAATTTTCCAGAAATACAATCCAGCTCAGATGGCTGCCCGTTTTTCGGGACATCTGCCTGCTTGGCTGGTCCGGAGACGTCCCCGGTCACCCCCTGGGGGTGCAAAAGCTGGAGCCTTACAGATTTCAGAGTTTTTATGTAATCAAAGTCAAGACATACAAACCCGCTTCTGTTCCTCTGGAACTCGGCCTAATTGGCGAACAAAATTAATTCTAGGCGAGATCAAATGCACTGATGGATGTTGGCTGATCTCTCCTCTGTTTTTTAAAATAATAGTTTCTAAAAATGGCCACCAATGGCCACCGGTCTTATAGTTTAGCCCTATAGATCAAATTCAATGAGGTACCTTCACACTTCAAACTTTAGAGGAAAAGACACAGCAGGGATGGATTAAATTATTTCCTTTGTAAATGAAAGGGAACGTTAAAAACCCAAAATGCAAGGCCAGCTAATGTGGTATCTTTTTGGCTCTTGGAAGACATTTGATATTGCATTGGGGTTTTATTTGGGCTATATCTGCAACTGAAATCTGCCAGAGCGAGTTTAAACCACAGACCATGGGCTGTCGGCAAGAAATGCAATCGGCCCGGTAACAGAGAAGTGATGCGTCCACAGGCTCAAGTGTGACTCTGCTCTGCCTCTTAAAAGAACTCTTAGGACCAAAATAAACAGCTAATCCAGTGTATCAGTAGACTGCCAGACGTTTTCAAACTTAGATGATGGTCTGCTTTTTTGCAGGAAGCAGACAACATCCCCTACTATAAAAAAAAAATCCAAGTGAATAAAATAAAGAATTGAATAGCTGTAACATCACAGACTAGCATCCCATTCAGGATGACCTTCCTGGTATCAGCCCCCAGCTCACCATGAACCTAAATGGTACAAGATGTATGCCTTGGTAAAGTCTGGTTTCAGCCTTCGAAAATGACAGGACAAAAGCTGTGTTTTGGCATAACCCATATATAAAAATTATTACTAAGTGGTCAGCTGGTGAACACAGCTCAAATCATTTATTGCATTTCAAAGGCATGTGGTGGTGGGGGGGGGGGCTGTAGCTGTGAAAACAAATCAGTCAGTGGCAGGTTTCATTTCCGCACACGTTTGTTTTTTTGCAATTGCAAACATCGTCTTTTGCAAGGGGCAAGGGGGAGGATCTCCTTAAAGGGGCTCGCCTCTGAGATGGACAGACCCAAATCAGATACGTCAATCTTGACAGCCTGTCACACCCGAAAAGATACGGCTCCTCTACAAACTTCTAGAAGGTCTCGCTTCCGAGGAGACCCCATTTCAGTGTGTTTTAAGGCATAATCAGCACAAGCTAAAAGAAGGGGGAACAAAGGCCTTTGACCCTGTCGTTTTATTCAGAGATCAAAATTAAACGGGGGGGGGGCCTGCCAACAATCAAAGCGAATTTCAAAACGCACGCTAACCTCACATTAAATCTGTCAGCCATAATTACCGCTATTCAGAATTCTTCAATACATGTCTTACCCCCTGCCCCCTCACCCCCCAGTGAGACTTTCTGAAGGAGACCCAGGCTGAACCGGGGAACGGCTGCCACCACGCCCGTGGGCACGCCACTGACAGCCTGACCCCGTTTTGCTAACATGCAACCAGATGTGCCACGAGAGTGAAGCCCATTATAAGCATACAGATGTACTGTCTAAAAACCCAACCTATCTGCAATGCACAACCCTCACGACTGCTACCAGCAAGTTTACATGCTTCCTCTTCAAAGGTGGAGAGACCCAGACTGCAAAATCTCCTGCCATTTCATCACAAAATAAAAAAATACCCTGAACAGGCTGATTCTGGAACAGCAGGTGGCACAGTCCTTAAAGACACTAAATGTAGGTCAATTTCTTGTGAAGTCCCAGGAAGGCTCAGCTCTTGTACCCTTGAGTCAAGAACTTATGATTAATCACTCTAGTAAAAAAAGAATTAAATTGCAGGCGATTTAGAAAAGGAATGTTGGCTGGGCAACGGCATATTAATAATAAGCCCCTGGTGTTGTATTATCACATATTCGGACAGATAAAGGAACTTTAACCCCGAGATACCTGCGATAGGGAGAAGCTGCCATCTCCTCTGCCCATGCAGGTAGAAGTTCAGGTTCCACAGGCAACTCTCTTTCATAGTGGCCTCCTACAGACAACATGTGACCCATAAATCCTTAAATATATCCTTTCCATGACCTTTTACTGCCAGCTTTGCGACCCATCGATTTGTGGTTCTGACTATCGGGACATCGTGTACCCAGTGAACAAAGGAAGTATGGGGTTCCAGGAGAGGGGGAGGAGCAAATGGACCAGGCTGACAAATGTGACTTGAGAGCATCTCCTCCTGGAGATTGCCGTAACCGACACTTCGTATGGGCTTGCACTGGGCTCCCGTTTTAATTCAGTGGACTGTGAGTCCTGCTGAATTTTGTCTGCTGTTGCAATCCAGAGAACAACACGTCTTGGCCAAATGGCTGAGCCTTCTAACGAGAAAACAAGAGACCTCCTGGCCCCGCGATGCCACACACCGTTTGAATGCCAGCCTGTAAACTGCTTGTTTCTGCAGTTTACGACCACAACAGTTCAGACGACATGTTGTACAGAATGCTCAAATTGGGTGACACCATAAATGGCTAGAGACAAACTGCTAAAGCAGCAACGTCGTCGATTTTATATTACCAAGCAATTTACTCTACAACAGGACAACAGGGGGCACCGAAGAGCAAATGCACCTTTGTTACCCAGAACTCCAGCTAACAATTCTGATTTATGATGTCTGATGGCTGCTTTGTGGAAGCATCAATAGGG
The DNA here is from genome assembly GCA_009936485.2 of Gymnarchus niloticus. Lineage (NCBI taxonomy): Eukaryota > Metazoa > Chordata > Actinopteri > Osteoglossiformes > Gymnarchidae > Gymnarchus > Gymnarchus niloticus. The sequence continues at coordinate 4,812,202 of JAACJT020000007.1, forward strand.
GCAGTTTCTTGCATTTTAACACTCTCCTTCTCATTCATCAGTACAGGTCTACAGTGACCCTGGGGCATATGGTAAGGCACAGGGTGGGGGACATCTAGGCTGAGGTGTCAGTCCATTGTGGGGCACACGCTCATAGACACTATGGCGATTTTGAGACAACACAGGGAAAACTCCATGCACACAGTAGCAAGATTCAAACCCACGACCCGAGATGTGTGCGGCTATGGTGTTATTCATTCAGCCACCCCACTTTAATTTAAAATGTTAGGTACGTAGCAGACAGGCCTGTACAAAGCAGCACAATACAAAGACACTCGTTAGCGCACAAATAGCGTCGTTCATACATTCACTCGACCTCACACAATTTACGTTTAATTAACGAACAGGAAATCCTTCGCCTTCGAGCCAGAGAGCGTTTGCCACCTCAGGCTTCCTCCAACACTGGAGCTCGGAAAAACCCTCAGCCCCCACGAGCATGACACTGAGAGGGAATGACTTCCTGGGTCAACCTCTGGCACTTCCTGGGATGCCACTGATGGCTTTAATCTGAAGCCACGGAAGACCCAACTCTGACAGCGGCAGGTAGAATTTTAAAACGAGCTCTGCAAGGAGGCTACTGATGTATTTTGCAACAGACGCCGCATCCCCTGGCAAGGCCAATGCTTTCAGGAGAAACCGAACCCACAATGTCGTTTTTCTCATCTGCGTTACTGCAGTGGCCTACAGAGACGGAGGAAGACCAACGTGGGGAGTGAAGTGATGCAAGATCGCCCCCTTTCGTGGGCGCCGTGAATTACATGGGCCTGTATGCGTGTGGACACCCTTTCACACCCACGGGACTGATTCTCTTCCAGGGAGCAAAGGTCATCGGAATGCTAGGGTTAAACAGGCACATTTAAAACATGCAAACAAAATATAATGTCACCTTTCAGAAGATGGCATGAATCACACAAAGTAAGCCAAATAAAACAGATTTTTAAATCACTTCTCCAATAACAAGAGCACAAACTTATTTCATGTACCATTTTATTGTATTTATATAGAAATACTTAAAAAAAACATGAAGTAGCACCTTAGGTTTTACCATTATCATGTAGAACTTTAAATGTCAGAAAAATAAAACTCTTGATACATTTCAAATCTTGTTTCAGCAAATATAATATTAGGATTTGACCATGAGGTTAAAGGCCCTTTATCATAAAATAAAATATACTTTTGTTTTTTTGTTTAAACTTTGCTCAATAAAGTACATTTATGCTCAAGTAACTTCACCTACATATACATAAACAAGTGGTAAAGAAACGTATTAAAATAGAAGTACTAAAACTATATTGGTGGAACAGAATTCTGTAACTTCCACTGGATTCTAATTCATACAAATTTTTAGAAAGCATAAACGTTCCTTTCTGCCCAACTTACTAAGATTCATACATGTCGTGTTTTGTAATACTATAGAATAAAATAGGCTTCTTATTACTGAATAGAAAATATGCCAGGCAAGGAGGTTTAAAAGACTTATTATTTTTTTTTTTTTGCTGAACGTGTAAGACCTCTGACCCAACAGAATACTGTTCGATGTGACTCCGCCCACTGTGGCGTGTGACTCCGCCCACTGTGGCGTGTGACTCCGCCCACCGCGGCGTAATATTAAAATAATACAGTGTTCATTGCCGTGAGGCTGTACTAAAATGAACTCCGCTACAAAAAAAGTTCACTGAACTTAAATTAAAATATCTGTAAACATCTTTGCAATACGAAATATAATCTTTTCAAGTCAAAAAAAAAAAGAATAAAATACTTTGACCTTTATTAACGTAATCGACACGGAATTATTCCTTTGTACGTTTTTGCGCGCGCGCGTCTCTTTTGGGCGCGAGCGCCTCGTTTGGGCGCGAGCGCGTGTGGTGTGTCTTCTCCTGGCTTCACCTTAGGCTGCGGTATAGCCGAGTCTTCACGGAACCCCCCACCCCCCACCCCGGTCATCCCGGGGACGCTGCCGCCGCCGCGGACACGTCCGGACGAACCGCCAAAAGCTCAACCGTTTTTAAGTACCTCGAGCTGCGGCCGTTGGCGGTTAACGTAGTGCAGGGTCTGCTGGGTCTGACGGTTTAGAGTTCCGGTACGTTTGACATGCGCTAGATGCTGAAAGTTCGTTTTTTCTCACACTACAGTACATCACAGACCCCTGGGACCTGGCAGAGTCCTCGTTCCCTCGATTCAAACAAATATGTATGTATGCGATATGTATATATTTACATATACATACGTCACGTGTCTGCACGACGCTGCGGCAAAGCCAAACACGTCTCAGGAAAAGATGCGGATGGCCTGAGTGACAGCGGAGTGGCAGACGGGACACTTGGCCTCGTTCCTCTCGCAGATGCGGTTGGCGCACTCCATACAGAAGAGGTTGTGGCCGCAGGGCACGAGGGCGGCGATGACCTCGCTCTCGAAGCACACCGAACAGTCCCGGCTGCCCTTGCGGCTGGTGCCCGAGGAGGAGCTGGAGGCGGAGCTAGAGGACGAGGAGGCCGAGGAGTCCGACGGAAGGCCAGGCAGGTGGCCGCCGGCGAGGCACGCCAGGCCGTTGGAGAAGCCGACTCCGGAGTAGGCGGGGAAGCTCAGGGCTCCGCCCCCAGGGTCGCTGCGCACCCGGCGAGCCAGGGGATGTTCCACCCCTACGCCGACGTGCTGCAGCGGGGGAGACAGTCGGGGTTGCCCCGCCCCACCGTTGCCCCTCCTCTGACTCCCAGATATCCCGTTGGCGGAGGAGGCAGTGGCGAAAGCGTTGGGGGTTGAGCAACTGCCAGAGGCCACGCTGCGGTCAAACCCAGACCAGATCAGACCCGGGGGGGCAGGTGTGGGGTCGAAGGCTGAAGGCGACTCGTAGGACAGCTCAGTGCAATCAGAGGAAATCACATCACTTCCATAAACAAATCCATTGGCGTTGATGTTCGCATTGTTATTGTTGTTGTTTCCATTGGTGGAGGCGGTGTAGCTCAAGGCGGGGCTGGGTGGGCTGTAGTCAGTCAGCCTAGAACTGCCGCCGTTTCCAAAGTAGGAATCTGTGGACGCGCTGCCCAGGGAGCTGGAACTGTCGTTGCGGTAGTTGGAGAAGGGCTTCCGCCCGGTGGTGGGTGTCACGCCCGGGGTGGGCTTACTCCACAGGCTGGCGTGGCCGTGCGCGTCAAAGCCCACATCAGTGCCGTTGGCGTGGAAGTCGTTGTCGTCGGCGAGCTCGACGAGGCCGCCGGTGCGCATGGCGATGTGCGCCTCGATCTCCTCTCGCGCACGGTCCACGTTCTCCGGCATGCCCGTCACCTCGAAGACGGGCTCCTTGTCGCGGCTGGGCGTCACGATGTACGTGTGCGTCTGCTGTTGGATACGCTTGATGGTGGCCCCCTTGGGCCCCACCACAAGGCCCACCACCCTGTAGGGAACCCGCACCTGGATAGTGGTCTGGCCTGGCAGGTTGGGCGGTCCAGGAACCGCAGCACCCCCATTCAGACTGCTGTTCTTGTTCCTGGAGGCTCGGATCATGGAGAAGTGCTCCGCGGCAGAGATGATCTCCCTCCTGGCCATGGCGACGTCTTCTCTCCTGCCTGTCACAACAAAGACTGGTTCTTCCCCACGTACTGGAGTCTTGATGTAGGTGTTGGTCTTTGCTCGCAGTGCCTTGATTTTACAACCTATTAAAAAATAACAATAATAATAGAATAACATGGAAGCATGGAAGATTATACCTAAGCACAATAAAAGCGGCCGAAATTAAAGCAAACAGTGCTGGTGGAAGGGGAGAGTCAGACCTCTTGTACAGATTTGCTAATTTGCACATATTTGCACAGGACAGATTAAAACCACATGCTCCAGTACACGGCCATACAGCAGCCCGACTTAACCGCACCTCTCCGAAAACAGCGGTGGGAGAAGGCAGTATCGGATCGGATCGGCACCATCATCTCTCAGGTGAGCGGGGACAGCGTTCAAAGCTGACTATGGACTATGGAGTCCCCCGATCCCTGCTGCTGTGCGGATGGGCTTTGAAAACGGGGCGGCAAGGGACTTTAAAAAAGAAATGCGGCTTTTGCGTGGCATCTCAACCCGGGGGGGGGGGCACCCGGGCGTCTGCACCGTCACACTCACACGCATCCCGAGTCCTGCAATGGTGAGAAGGTGATAAAAACAAGAAGCACGATTTGAATTGAATTCACATGCATGCACGCACCTTGCCTGCCCACGATCTCGGCGACGTGCTCCGAGCTGGGCACCGGGACGCATTCGGTCATGTTGACGCTCTTCTTCCTCGGCTCGCTGTCATACAGGGGGTTGTCATCGGCGTCCAAGCCGAGCAGCGACAGCTGGTCCAGGGCTATCTGCAGGGCTCTCTGGTCGTCCAGGGCGTCCCCCTGACTGCCCCCATTGCGCTCCATGTCGGCGAACAGCGAGCTCGGCATCCTGAAATATTTCTGCAGTCTCGGACAAAGAGGGGCTGGAGGAGAAAAAAAAAAAAAAAAAAGAGGGGAGGGCCGGGAAGGGAGACCGGGGGGGGCGGGGGGGGGGGGGGGGGACGGTATAAAAACGGGCCGGAAAAGCGGGGGCCCTTTTCGGGCACCCAGTGCCACCCCCGC
>JAACJT020000007.1:4824243-4836962 GCA_009936485.2 Gymnarchus niloticus
AATTGTAGTGTAAAATGAGGTAGGTAAAATGAGGTAGGTAGACCACAGTCCATCTGCATGAAACATATTGCACGAAAACATGAGCGCTTCAGTCCACGTCCGTCACAGAGTTAGTCTGCTGAAGCAGGACAGCTTTTCTCCAGCTGTTACAGTTTCAGCTGGGAGGAGAAATTGTGAACAAGGCAAATCGTGTTTCAGTCTAAAATAAAATACAATTGTAATGAAATACAAATAAATACATTGGAATCTGAACTGCATTAGATGTGAGATTTGTAAGTCTATTATTAGCATGGCAACCCTTTATTGTTATTGTATGGATAAAAAATGACAATCACCGAATCCCCCACCCCAGAAAAAAAAAAAAACAACAATAATACGAGAAAAAAGGCATGTAATTTTAGATCAGATAAAAGTAGCAGAAGTATATCATTTTTTGAAGAGATTGGTAGATTTAGACCTGATTTCACCTGAAGTCTAACTAGAGGGTCAGTCTTACAGAGACGGATGTAGAAGCCCATAAATGTTTTTATTGAAGTTCAGTTGTTCAGCTGATTGTTTCCATTTGGGTTTAGTTCAGAGCTACTTTTCATCTCGTAACAGAGCGATTGAATTTATTGAATGGCATGGAGTCGAGAGTTCGGCATTCATCTGGCATCGATCTGCGATGGAAACAAAACGCACGTCACACCATCCGTGATGTGAAATGTTCAGATTTCAGGTCGTTAACGACAGTAAGACTATACCAAAGCTCTTCCTGGTTAGTTTAAGATTGATTTTACCAGCAACATTAAACTGAATCGTGTTCAGTTTCATCTGGGGCCACAGCAGCTTAATGGGAAGTTAAACGGCTGGCCCATGGACAGGGGAGGGGGCAAAAGCTGCTTCCATGCAGGTTAAATGCAATGTATATCTCGGGTAAACATGCTAACATCTGGAGTGAAGATACTGGCAGGGAACACCCGGAACTGCTTGCTGTCTCGGCCACGGCTCTCCACTTCGACCGGACCAACCACGGCATCGGCACGGACCTGCAAACGCAACGCTGCGTTTGCCTCCTCGTTCCGGTTAACACAGAACTGGGTCAGCCGCTAAAATTAACCGCGTGCCTCTTCCCTCAGATGTCCTCTGCCATTCAGCAGTGGCTGCTGGTGGTGGTGGTGGTGGGGGGGGGGTTCATCTACGCAGTGAATTAGGAAAAAATAATGAAGCCTGGAGCTTCAGGGAAAAAGAGACTCTGAGGCTGGTGTGCTTTCAAAGGAGCATCTCATCTCTGCTGCTGGCGTCGGGTTCAAATTTCTTTGACTCCAGGCCAACATCGATCGGCTGCTTGGCGGGCTGCCAAAACCAGCCAACTGCGGCTCCCAGGTCTCTGGGCCGCGAGAGCCTGGCTGCAATGAATAATATCCATTTAGGTCAGCTCCCCCTGCACACCCAAGCCCTGACCAGATGCCGGTCCTCTTCGGATAGCCCCACTGCATGTCCCACTCCTGACAGGAAATGCGACCCCCAATCCTGCACGGGTATGCTCAGCGTAATCCCACATGGATCATGAACTGTTTAAAAAAAAACAAAAAAAAAAAAACAACCATCGTGGACCAGCTGGGGAGCAACCAAAAAATCACAAAGTATCTGAGGAGCTTAAGGATCACTTTTACTGCTGAGTTGGGCTGAAGAGGAGTGAAGTGGGCTGAAGCTGGTTGAAGAGGAGTGAAGTGGGCTGAAGCTGGTTGAAGAGGAGTGAAGTGGGCTGAAGCTGGTTGAAGAGGGATGGAGTGAGCGGTATCCAGCTGAAGCAGGCCAAATCAACCCAAAGTGTACTGTGATTGGCTGAAGCAGGCTGGAGCGAGTGCGAGGAACACGAGAAACGTGACAGATGTTTCTCTGATTAAAGAGAAGGAAACGCAATCCAGTCAAATGAATTTGGCAGCCAGGAGGTACGTTCTATCAGCTGGTTGGGCTGCTCCACATGAACATGGTGGGACCGATTTAATACACCTTCCACCCAGATGCTCTGACTGTCACCACACTTATTAATCTGTCCCCGCTGCCACGGGGGTCACAGCCCGTTTATCACGCATGGCAGTGGCGGGAAGCGCGCTCAGCTTCTGCCCCACGTGCTCCACTCTTGCTGCGTTCCCTCTCCGCTGACATTTCTCATATGCGTCGGAGTCCAAACCTGAGCCTGGTGATGTGAAAACCACTCAGATCGTCTTTAACCACCTCTGGAGGTCTAGTAAAGAAATTGAAACCTTTAAAAATATATATATACGAGGGGAGGGGGTAAAATTTGTTTGTGTAATGTGTAGTCAGCTGGGAAGGTTAACCTGTTATCTGTTAATCAATCCTTTCAGGGTCTGAGCAAACAGGCCGGTAGTGGTGCTCTGGGCAGGGGGGTCATCAATTGGACAGCACCAATGCGGTGTGATGTTCTTTGCCACCACAGACAGTGTCATGTTCCTGTCGCTGTCTGACCTACCGCTGACACCGAGTCGCCATCGTACTGCCATGTGTCGAGTTTTTTTTTGGGGGGGGGCATCTGAGCAACTGATGTGGTCAAAAGGTCCTGATGGCGGAGGGAGAAGGAGGGGGCTGTCCGTAACATCTCGGACGCTCGGACCCCCGGGGTGAGCACCCCGCCTCTGCCAGCCGTGTGCCACCACCCTGCGTCCCTTTCTCCTAGCCGTCATGCCCCGCCCAGGCCTTTACAGGAAGTGGTCCCTAAGACACCCAAGAGCTGGGTGTCTTAGGGACCATTACTTTTTCCTCAATTTCTTCACCAGCAGAAATCTGAAGAGACACATGGGTTTGGAATTAAAGAGATACTACAAGCCCTCCTCCCATGGGCAGCCAGCAACAGGAGTTTTTATTAGAGCCAGCCTGTGGTAGACCACATCCTCTGGCCATTTTAAACCCCCTGTCAGGTGATCATGTTTCAGGTGTGCCTGCAGCTTAGCCGTACACCGCTACAGCCACCCACAGCTTCTGTGTGATGGCTAATTGTCACCACACGGTGGCCTGGCTCTGGAACATTCCATATGGTAAATGTTCTGGTCACGTAAGGCTGCCTCTGAGCCTCATGAGGCAGAGACGCTCCAGCGATTCACTCTGGCAGAGCCTACCAGATACCGGCCCAGATACCGGCAGCAGGTCGCTTGGCACGGACCGCAAGCCTCGCATGGGAAAAGGGGGCGGCGAGATGTGGAGCTGTGATTTGCGTTTGGTTAGGAGCATTTAATAGCAACAAACGCACCCAAAGTCTGCTTTAATTGAAAAAGGCAACAGCGGTTTAATCCTCTGACCATGTGACCCCTCGCCTAGTTCCCGATCTCAGCACAGCTACTTCGAATGCAACGACCGGGGGGAAAAAAAGAAAATAATAATAATAATAAGCCAAAAATTAAATCGATCCAACTGTAGGACAAAACGTTGAAAGAAAATGTCCCACAGCAGGAAGGAGAGCTTGTTAAAAAGATGTGAATTATGAAATCAGCTGAAATTTTACCAGAAATCTATTACATGTAGTGCACAAATAAATAACCTGCGGCTGTCCTTAGTGATGCCTGACGTGTCAGTGGTATTGATACCGTGATGCAGAGGTGCAGCCGCAAGTGGCAATGCAGCCCGGCCTCGTAAAACAACGCATCTTTTTCCTGTGTATAGTTGCTGTCGGACAAGTGCATGACACCTTCCCTGTTCCCCGCTCTCAGACTGTGACGTTCTCCCGCTAACCCCCCCCCCCCCATGAAAAGGTGCATTATGAATGCATGGTAGCCGCTAATAATCCAAGGTCACAGTCCAGCACCCCCACCCCCATCCTGCACCCTGCTGTCATCGAGTCACTTTGTATTCAGAGCACAGAGCCTGCAACCCCCACCCCCCCCACAGCCAGGCTACTCAGGGAGGGGGCAATTCAACAAGAACCACAAACCCAAGCGGATAAATTTGGGAAATACAGCATAAAACATGTAAGTTCTGGCCCCTTAGAGGGGGGAGGGGGTGTTCCTGTCACAAAGACAATGCCAAGCTCTCCCCACGAGAGAATACCGGACCCCTCCGTCCAGGTTCAACTGTCCACTACGTGGCAGTTTTGGCACACACAGAGCGGACGACGAAGAGGAGATCCTCCAGGGAGGAGCAAACTCATGCATGTGAGGCTCACCTGAGCAGAACCGGCCACGCTGACAGAGGCGGCAGCCGGGACCGCCAAACGGACAGCTTTGAATGGCTGGCTGAAGCCAGCAACAACCTCTGAATTAGTCCTTGAGTCTTCAGTGTCTTTCAGCACAAAAACACAGATCATACGCATATAAAATGAACAGCAGGCGTTACAGGGACCATTGGAAGGGCGGGAAATCCAGACCAGGGGTGGGGGCAAACCCAGGACAGAGCGGGGAGGAAGACGGAAGGGGCCTCGGCTCTCAGGAAAACGACGATCCGATCGCGCGCACGGCGCTCATACATCGCCGAGCCAAGCCACACCCAAGAACGTGGTGAAGCCCCCAGAAGTAATTACATTTTATTATTTAAAATACAACTTTTGAACTGTTTGTGGGGGAGGAAAATTACTTCTGCATGCATAACTTTAGCGTGCAGAATACGTGCTTAATGCTCTTTGAAATGGACATCGTGGTCTAAATTAACATGCTTTTTTTTTTGGAGGGGGGATTTTCTGATTCCAGGTTTCCCCACTAAAACATCCAGCAAATCGAACCAAAAAAAGTGGTTATGGGGAGAAAAAGCATTGAACTGGAAATTAAGCTGTAGGTTAAAAAAAATAAAATAAATAAATCGTGTTCCTGGCTAAACATACCAGGAGACAAAGTGCAGCATGAGTTAATATGGAAAATATTTTTCCTTTCGGACCACGTAATTGGCCGCGGTTGGGTCGGGGCGGAGGGGGGGGGGCATTTATCTCACTCTAGAAGGCATTAATCTGAGCTCTGGCAATCTCAGTTGCACAATTATGTTGAAGACTTGAGTACTGCAAACAAATTGATTTCAGATTAGCAGAACGCAGGCGCTGATCAAAATAAGAACAAGGAACAGAGTCCACCCCAATAATTTCCCAAATCCTAACTAAAGCCGGGAATGCATAGAACCCCCTCGTCACAGCAGCCTGTCCTTGGATTGTTGATCAGTCTTTTAGAACTTTCCGGAGACTCAGCTGGAGAGAGATGGGCCCTGTCGGAGGACAGTATGTGATTATCAGGACCAAAGATTTTTCCAAAACTTGACCTTTCACACTTAAGCTGTTGAATACGTATACATGCAATGATTAAATTCCAACGCTGATAGCACTCCTGTTAGCTTAGGCCAGGACCCTGTGACTCAGAGTGAAGGAGCAGGTGTAGCCTTCCTCCACAATCTCAGCCGCCAGACAAGAGATTTACGAAGTGTGGAGCCAGCGATGTCAGAGTGCACCCCCGACGCTCCAGACTAGGAGCCAGATAACATCACACCACAATTCCCCTGTCCTTCAGAAGCCCAGGGCAGGAAGGTTACCCATGCGGGGGCGTTTGGAGATGTTTGGGATGGAAGGATGTTTAACGGCACATTAAAAAGGCCTGCCGCTATGGTAGCTGAGGCCTGTTTAAAAATATCTGGGACCGCTTTGGTAAATGTGTATCCATTTCCTTCTGCTACCCCGTTCTGAATGCTACCTGACCAGACGGATTCTGCATTGCTCAAAGTCAAACCGCTGGCAGCGTTTGTTACATTCTCCAGCTTTTGTCGATGTCCGAGCCTCCGGGACAGGGCATCGAGACAGTCGGCGCAAGGCTGCAGACATGAGGGAGTAAACTAATGATTCAAGGAACAGCTATGCGGGTGCTAGCATGCTAAAAATCTAGCCTACTTCAGTTCATAATGTGAGGCTATAAATAGAAAACAATACCGGTTTTGGCCATTAAAACAGACTTTTATTGTTTTTTTTTGTGGCTAACCACCAATGTAATGCTTTCGTGGGGCGAGGGGTCTGTGTTGTTTTATGGAATGAAGCATCGCAGCATTCAAACCAATATCCCAGCTCCTGGGAAGCCATAAAAGATATTTACAAGATTTACGAACCTTGCAGGAACACGTTTTCAGAACCGATAACCCAAAGCTACTTCATTATTTACTTAGTAGTGACATTTACTGAATCTGCTCTTATTTGAACATCCAGTTAAACATTTTGTAAAACTTTTCAGGTTATATAAACACTCCAAGAGTACAACACGCCTCTCCTCTTCCAGAATTGGAGTGTATTACTCTTTGGTCGAAAAGCTCAAGTGTCTCACCACCGCCCTCTCTGGCAGTAGGTTAATAGGGTTTGAAAAAAGAGGAGAAGCAGATGGTTTTGGCCATTTTCTCGTACTCGATCTACATCCTGCTTTTGGAATCCTGTATGACAGTTTGACCGACAACCCCGGCTAACCAAGATGTTTGGAAGGAAGCCAGAAAACATTGCTGGTCGAAGAAACAAAAGCTCGTTCGAAAGCAGCTGGCCCTGATGACAGAGGAAGTCTAGCAGCGGTTTAAATTAACTTTTGCAAAGTCTGAGCCGAGCCATCCCAGGAATGCCGACCAGCTCAGCGAAGGAGAACGTGATGTCATCTAATCCGCCGTCCTTCTGAAAGCGACGGTAGCGATTGCCGAGTCCGCCAGACTCCTGCATTCTTCGTGCGTGAATACACTCAGCTATGAAGGTGCGTTCATCTGGTGTGCGGTCCTGAAGTCCAAACCGGGTCAAAATAAACAGGCCGGTTTTACTCGCCAAGAACCCTGGGGAAATGAGGCCAATCAAACAGACCAGTAAATCACAGCTTTCAAAAGGACGTGGCTAAGATGAGGCCCAGTACTGTGACACTTTGATCAGTGTGGGAGCCGGCCCCCCCAGTGACTGGCAGACACCACCATCCCCCGCACCATCGCGTGTCTGTCTCCGGCAGTGCTGATAGACGGGGTTGAAGACTGGAGTCTGCTGGATGTCCACCGTGTCGAACAGCGAAGCGGGAACTGTTCTCTCCTATATACCAGGAAGATGGCTTCACAGCACAGTCCAGAGGCCACGTGTGACACCCAGGGGACCGGCGCTTACCAGATGGTAAAACATTAGTTGATGACATTTCATGTTAGACTACAGTCATGATATAAAGGGGCTATAATGAATTTGTAGGTACAGTTGATACGATATGACCAGCACAGTGACTCAGTGGATAACACTCTTACCTCCAGTTGCTCCCGACTCTGTGTGTGTTTGTAGAGTCTATGCATTTACACTGTGATTGTTTGGCTAATTGAGGTTACTCCAGTTTCCTGCCGTAGTACAAAGACACTGAATTGGGGTCCCTAAATTACCCATAATGTTTGCGTATATGAATGCAAAACAAGTCTAATGCTGAGACTGAAAACGAGATGCGAGTCCTTTAGGAGTCTGCCATGGTTGGTGTGAAACAGGATGTAGCATCTCGTTCCTGTTTTCACGCTTGAGATTTAGCCCGGGAACAACCCCCGCTCGGCCACCAGTGAGAGAGGCCACCTCTCCCGTGTTCCTGCCCCCCAGACGCTGATGGAACGCGTCACCAAAGGTGCTGTCAGGTTTTACCGGAGACTGAGAGACAGAAAAACATCAGCAAGGAGCCATCGAGGTTCCCGATGTGCAGCTCAAGTGAACAGCTTTCAGTGAAAGGTTCCCTCCGTGTTAAGAAGGGGCCTGAGCCAAGGCGTGGGCAGGAAAGAGGAAGAACAGACAGAATGAGAGAGAGAGAGAGAGAGAGAGAGAGAGAGGAGATACAGAATGACAGGCGGAAGGAGGGAGAGAGAGAGAGAGGGAGGGAGGGAAAGGAGAAAAAGAAAGAAGCAGAAGGAAAGAGAGAGAGGAGCAAGACAGAATGACAGGAAGAGAGAGAAGAAACAGAATGAGAGGCGGAAGGAGAGAGAGAGAGGGAAAGGAGAAAAACAATGACAAAGAAAGAGAGAGGGAAGAAGAGAGGAGAAAGAATGAGAGGCAGGAGGAGAGTAAGTGCGTGAAACAGAGAGAGATGTTCATACTTCACGTTATGAAGATGCTTTAATAAACCTCATTACAGTCTGCTTTTGCTCCCTACTGGATGGAAACATCTTATCTAAACAAGGATGTTATCTACCTGAAAACTAGTGGCATGGGTCACTGGTGCTCCTGACCACATTAAGGCTCGCTAGCAACACAAGACACCTGGAGAGTCAACTCGGTCAGAGTCGGGGGGAGATGTACACAGGCAGTAAGCAACCGGCTGGCCCTGGGGAGGCGCTCACCAAAATGTCCCGTAAATGACCAGGCCTCAGCACTGGCGGCCTCCAGAGACTTTGGGCTGTCCTGCCAAGCTGCCAATTAGGATGTGCCGCAGGAGCTCAGGCCAGGCCGAGACGACAGTATGGCTAGAGGGTCCAGGTGGATCAGCTTCCCAAACACTCGGAACCATGTCTGAGGGTCCAGAGTGCCACTAGCAGGGAGCTCCTGCCTGTGTTGGGTCCTCCCACCCCAAACAGGCTCAGGGAGAAGTGGCACGGAAGCTATGGGCTCCGAGAGACTCGTCAATGTTTCACAAAGCACCAGAGGATGGGGGGGGGTCATGGAGCCATAAGAGAATCACACTGTTAAAGAACAGAGAAACAAGCCTGTTGAGCTGAGCTGGGCTGGGCTGAGCTGGGCGGTCAGAGGTTCGCCCCTCTGTTGGGGGGGTGAAACTAAGAGACAAGGGTTAAGAAAAGAAATCTTTTGTGGTAAATAGAGTAGCATCTGCTGCAATGATGATTCCCCGCAGGCAAACCGCGGCCCCTCCCCCACACCAATCATGGCTGGAAGAGGAGCAGCGCCTGATGAGGTAATACCAGGGCCTGTGTTCTCAGAGGAAGAATTTGAGCTACAGCAATTAACCGTAACGCCAAAACGGTACATTTAATTCCATGTTAAACGTTAACATGGACACAGAACACACAGTTCTGTTTACCAGTCAAAGCTACACGCTGTCTATGATCACGACATGTACAAAAGGGAACCTTCCAGAAACCTCTTTATACTTGCAACAGGAAACAGAAAACAGTTGGGAGAGACAAATATGCTGTAATGTGAAATTTAAAAAATTGATTTGGGCCACCGACTGAAGTCCTTCTCAGGCTGACTGACTCACAGGCCTGTATTTTACAGTCCTAAAATACGCGGAGAGTTTAGGTGTTTGTTAGTCATGATTAGTCAATACCTCCAACACCGAGAGCGTGGAATAAACTGGGCCGCCACAGCATGAGCTGATCCATGGAGGCAGACTGCTGTCGGACAACGTGAACACGGCCACGGCGTCATGGCGGAACACGCTAGAAGCCAGAGGAACAGGGCCAAGGGAAAAGTGACTGAAGAACAAGTCTGCTTCTGCAAAAAGGCAGTGACGTTTTTCCACGAGTCACGTGTATGTTGGGGGAGGAGCCCGTGCCAACGTGTGGCGTTCGAAGGATCGAGGCGCCCTTTGTCTGACAAACCTGAGTTCAGCCAGAAAGAGCTCCGACTCGTCGCCCTCATCCCTCCACCGAGGAGCCTCTGATCCAAGCAAAGGTCCCGAGATCTAGCAGATGCAGCTCGCCTGCCATTAATGTGTACCTAAGGAATAAATGGTGTCTCCGGGCTGTGAGATACATTCCCAGGAAGCATAAAAAGGGCACAACGGCATCAACACGACACGGAAGCTTCCAGAATGAATCCAGGGCACCCAGAGTCACCCATGATTGTAGGCTTGTTGTCCTGTCAAGATAAGGTTAACTTTATTTATCTTACCAGGAGATATCTGGTTGTTGCATCAGCATGACAGTTATCAGTAGAATATTAATATAATAAAGAGGTGTACATAGTTAATGGTACAGGCAGAAAGAATTTAAGATACTGACAAGAAGGATTTTATGGTGCCACATAAATAGCAAATTTTTACAACAATTTAAATTAAATGGCACGTCATCCTTCCGGTCAAGTAACAAAAAATTCAGCATCCTTCGTTAAATTTCATGGAAGAAGTTACTGGGGACCAGCCTCACAAATAAATGGGACAGACCCAATTTCAGCACGTTTTTGGTCAAAGACCTCAACTGAAGTGAGACGAGGCACTCATGAGGGACAGGGACACACCCACAGTGTGCTGAAGATCCCTGACAGGAAAACACACTCACACGGTATAAAGGGGTGTTGGTGTGTGTGTGTGTCTGTGTGTGTGTGTCTCTGTGCGCGTGTGATCACACGTGACGGCACGTGGATTTCTGTGAGGAACACATCGATCAGTTCAACCTCGGATCTTTCTCCTTAGTATCGGTGGTCTGGATTTTCTGAATTACTCAGTAAACTTAAACCCCTGCTTCTGAAAGCAGTCCACCCCCCAAAACCCCTCTGGCTCAGCCATACACCTGGTCAAACAATCGATGCACTTGAGTTGGTCATCGTCGATCGCCCCTACTCCCCGGTGGGTTTCACATCATCCCTTCTTGCACCGTTTTCTTTGGCATGACGATCATTCTCAACACGCTTCCTCTGGGAGGGGCCTAGCCAGCCAACAGTCACCTGAGCGGCATGACATAAACGTACGGTTTAACCACTAACCATAGGTATCCTGCGACAACTATTAATCTGGTAAGGATGTCTCATACGTAACGTCGTGAAAGTCAACAGAACTGTGTTTACATCCATTAAAACAGTTTACCCACAGATTGGATGGTTCTGCTACTACTCACAACTGTTGTTATTGCGAAATTAAACATGGTTCCCATTCATGAGGTCATCACCTAGGAACACTTCAGATCCCCCACCCCCCCAGCCCCATCCCCATGATGCCTCAGATCCAGGTTGCCTGGGGTGAAATGGCCCTGGAGGCTAGTCTCAAATTTAAATCCCAATCAGAGGCCGGAGCTCGATACCGCCAACAAATGTCACCATGGGAACTGCCGTGCCTCGTCATACCAACACACAGATATGAGGTACCATTGCGAAAGAGCAGCGTGACATTTATTTCCAGGTTTACCAAAATTTCTCTGCCATTTCAGAGGGCAATTTTAACAATGTTTATTTTAATCCTTTTGTGTGCTGGAGAAAACACAAGTCTGAGTCATAAAACTTCGCATCACTTCTGTAATATTTCAGTCACCACGGAAATGAACCTGGACCAGCAAAGGAGCTAAAATCAAATGACGTTACCAACAGCAGTGCTGCCCCTTGTCAACGTCAGGCTAGAATCACAATGCACAGCTGAAAACAAACCGAGGGTGAGGAGCTCAAATCTGCCTTCAAACCTCTCGAACCTCTCGTGTACTAACCAACACATAACCAATAGTCAACCAACGCAAAAAAGACAAGGAACAGCAACCCAGGTACACAACTCCTGTACCTTTCATGAGCCAAGAGCCCTGGAAGAAATCAAGAACTGTCTTTGTGCTGCTTTGGCCTGTGCGAGCGACGAGGTGCGTGAGCTGCAGCGGCACGTTGAGAAGGGTGCCCCTCAGCTCCGCCTTGGGTCTCATTTGTTTTTGCTGAGCGTCCGCTGCTTCTCGGCGTGCTCCACGAGCTTCTCCTCCACGTAGAGCCCCTTGCGTCGGCGCACTCCGTTCATGTATTTGAGTGCCTGGTTGGCGGAGTCTGCCTTCTCGCCAAAGTGGAGGTACTCCTCCTCAGTGGTGGGCACCCAGAACGGGTCACTGGGGATGACCTGGGGGGGGAGACACACGTAGACCGCATGAGTCAACATGGGTGGGTCAGCTCAATGTTCCGTGCAAACCCAAAATGGACTGCCGTGACTTTTGGGCATTGTCTTTTCTTGTGGACGCATCCGTCCTTCATGTAGGGCTGCCAGCAATTTTTAACAGCATGCCTAAGTCACCTCCTGACAGGTGGATGGACAAGTGTACCCACCCCCACGGATCTCACTTTATTAACCAAGAATTAACACGTGGTTTGTCCCCCTAATCAGGGCTTTGAACAATGACAGTAAATATAATTCAGGGCAAGATAATTTTATCCCTCAAAGGCATATGATCCTAACGGTGACGAATCACAATGAATGAACGAATGAATGAATGAATGAATGAATGAATGGAGCAAGCACGTGACAGGAACACAAAGACTGTTTATGTCAGTGTACAGTGTGTAGATTTCTCTGTGTGGGACAGGAAAAAGACAACTCCACAAGCGCATGGTAGAGGGGTGGGCACACAATGGCCATGCTTACGTGTGACCAGGGAGGCGGAACATGGGGAGACACCAGGGAGGAAGTGGGACCGCGAGTCGGAGAGCGATGAACTCAGTCCTTTGTGTTGCTCTGTGTACGTTCCCAACAATGGCAAAGTTACGCCGAAGCCTTCCGAGTGCCCCTGCCCCCCCCCCGATGATCCGAGCCTCCAGCAATCTGGCACAGAAAGCTCATTATGCATTGAGCTCTGACATGATGTTCCAATGAGCAGGCGCTGGGGGTGGGGCAGGGTATTGGCGTTGCAGTACAGCATTACAGCTATGACTTCACAGTCGGCTAGCGGGAGGGGTTACAATTACAGTACCAGTGCAGGCACCCCCCACCCATTTGCACCTGGCCCGCGGGCCGAGCGCGAAAAGCTGGCTAATTCCCCTCGGACAGATGGCAGCAAGAACAACGGAGAGATTAGGAGGAATTAATAATTTGTCCAGCCAGTTAATTTTGAAGAGGTTCCTGAGGGGTCTATACCTTTAATGGCTGTAAAGT